>JALIZH010011682.1:0-68465 GCA_030522465.1 Rhipicephalus appendiculatus | reverse complement strand
TCCAGCGTCATTATTTCCGTCGGCACCGAAAAACCTGCGAACCTTGAAGGCGTCATCGAGGGTGATCAGCGCCTACTCCTGAACCGTCAAATTTGCGTCGCAAGAGGCGTCGCCGAATTGCGTGATGGCAAAGCAAAGGTACTGCTCACAAACTTCAGCCACGAATATAGGCACCTTAACATTGGTACAACGGTTGCCTACATCGAGAAATTCGTGAACGCCAGCAATGCTTTCGCCCTCTCCGATGCTACCGAACCTGCTTCGACGAATCGAGGTCCCGGAATAGATTTCGACGTCAACCCGAGGCTCCCGAAGCACAAGCAAGACCAGCTCAAAAGTCTCCTCCTGCAATTTAAGGACTGCTTCTCGTCGTCGTCAAGAATTCGACAGACCCCAGTCGCGAAACATCGTATCATAACAGAAGAAAGTGTCCGACCAATCCGTCAGAGCCCGTATCGAGTTTCTACGCGAGAACGGGAAGCCGTAAAGAAACAAGTCGATGAAATGCTTCGCGACGACATAATCCAGCCGTCCAAGAGTCCCTGGGCGTCCCCCGTGGTGTTGGTGAAGAAGAAGGACGGAACCCTACGTTTCTGCGTCGACTATCGTCGCCTGAACAAGATCACGAAGAAGGACGTGTATCCCCTCCCACGTATAGACGACGCCCTGGATCGACTCCACAACGCGAAGTACTTTTCCTCGATGGACCTGAAGACAGGCTACTGGCAGATCGAAGTCGACGAGAGAGACCGAGAAAAGACGGCCTTTATAACACCAGACGGCCTGTTCGAGTTCAAGGTCATGCCTTTCGGTCTTTGCTCGGCCCCCGCGACATTCCAACGCGTTATGGATACTGTACTGGCCGGGTTGAAGTGGCAGACTTGCCTTGTGTACTTGGACGACGTCGTTGTGTTTTCCGCAAACTTCGACGAACACCTCCAGCGCCTTGAAGCTGTACTTCAAGCAATCAAGACCTCCGGACTCACACTCAAGCCAGAAAAGTGCCGTTTCGCGTACGAAGAACTTTTGTTCTTGGGCCACGTGATAAGTAAGTCCGGAGTACGCCCTGATCCGCAGAAGACAACCGCCATCGCTACATTCCAGCCACCCGCCGACAAGAAGGCCGTGCGTCGATTTCTTGGCCTGTGCGCCTATTACAGGCGATTTGTCAAAAACTTCGCCCGCATCGCCGAGCCACTCACTAACCTCACCAGGGCTGACGTCGAGTTTAAGTGGGAAACGCCACAGGAGGAAGCATTTCAAGACCTAAAACGACGCCTGCAAACGCCTCCGTTACTTGCGCATTTCGACGACCACGCCGAAACAGAAGTGCACACCGACGCAAGCAGCGTGGGACTCGGCGCCGTCCTTGTGCAGAGGACGGATGGACTGGAAAGGGTTATCAGTTATGCTAGCCGGTCGCTATCCAAGGCGGAGGCCAACTACTCCACAACAGAAAAGGAGTGCCTTGCCATCATCTGGGCTACATCAAAGTTTCGCCCCTACCTTTACGGCAGGCCCTTCAAAGTTGTGAGCGACCACCACGCCTTGTGTTGGCTAGCTAACTTGAAAGATCCTTCGGGTCGCCTCGCACGGTGGAGCCTGAGACTTCAAGAATTCGACATTACCGTCGTTTACAAGTCCGGGCGAAAACACTCCGACGCCGACTGCCTATCTCGTGCCCCCGTCGACCCACCGCCGCAGGACGACCAGGATGATGACTGCTTCCTGGGAACCATAAGTGCCGACGACTTCGCCGAGCGACAGCGAGCGGACCAAGAACTAAGGGGCCTTATAGAATATCTCGAGGGCAAGAGCACCACTGTTCCGAAGGTATTCAAGAGAGGACTGGCGTCGTTCTTCCTGCGAAACGGAGTTCTCCTAAAGAAGAACTTCTCGCCCCTTCGAGCCGAGCACCTCCTCGTGGTTCCCTCAGCAGTGAGGCCAGAAGTCCTCCTGGCCCTACACGATGACCCGACGGCTGGACACCTCGGTGTTTCCCGAACGCTCGCAAGGATACAAGAGAAGTACTACTGGCCACGCCTTGCCGCCGACGTCGCTCGTTACGTCAGGACATGTCGAGACTGTCAGCGACGCAAGACACCGCCGACAAAACCAGCAGGCTTTCTTCAGCCGATCGAACCACCTCACCGCCCGTTTCAGCAAATCGGTATGGACCTACTGGGGCCGTTTCCTACATCGAATTGCGGAAATAAATGGATCGTCGTAGCTACCGACTACCTCACCCGCTACGCCGAAACAAGGGCCCTACCTAGATGCAGTGCCGCCGAGGTAGCGAAATTCTTCGTTGAAGACATTGTCCTGCGTCATGGCGCCCCAGAGGTCCTCATCACCGACAGAGGTACGGCCTTTACTGCAGAGCTAACTCAGGCCATTTTTAGATACAGCCAAACAAGCCACCGCCGCACCACCGCCTACCACCCACAGACCAACGGCCTCACCGGAACGTCTAAACAAGACCATCGCCGACATGCTGGCCATGTACGTCGACGTCGAGCACAAGACATGGGATGACATCCTTCCGTTCGTGACCTTCGCGTACAACACGGCAGTGCAAGAAACGACGCAGCTGTCGCCGTACAAGTTGGTCTACGGACGGAGCCCATCAACGACGCTTGACGCCATGTTACCAAACGTCACGGACGAGGAAAACATCGACGTCACCACCTACCTACATCGCGCCGAAGAAGCCCGACAACTCGCCCGCCTACGTATCAAGAATCAGCAGGTGACTGACAGCCGCCGCTACAACCTTCGACGGCGCTTCGTGGAATACCAGCCCGGCGACCGCGTTTGGGTGTGGACTCCGATACGCCGACGTGGACTTTGTGAAAAACTTCTTCGGCGATACTTCGGGCCATACAAAGTGCTTCGACGTCTAGGCGCTCTGGACTACGAGGTTGTCCCGGACGGCATTACCAACTCTCAACGGCGCCGTGCGCGACCTGAAGTCGTCCATGTCGTACGCCTTAAGCCGTACTACGCGCGTTAGCGAACCTGAGGACTGCACCTATTGCTGTATTATTGTACTTTCTTGCTTTATTGTTGTTGTTTATTGTTGCATGGATTTTTTCCCCCGTGTTCCGTTTTAAGCATCGGGACGATGCTTTTTCAGAGGGGGGGCATTGCCACGCGTGTTTCTTATTCTCGCGTTTGCTGTATTCGCTTTTCGCCCACAAAGACTGTCAGTAATGCTCGGCGCAGACCACGCCTTAGTGTTCGAGAACCTTCGAGATTATAGTAGATCGTCTTGTTAAGATTGCGCGCCGGACGTGAACCGACCAGCTTATTCCAGAGCTTCCGCGACGACTAGTGATAAGGCTAGAATGTTCGACGCGTGCGTTATAAAAGCCGGCGCGTTCCAACGATGTACAGTTGATCGACGGCCGACGCTCTGTTCGCCGCTATCAGTGCCAGCGTTTATTGCTGTAATCTCACCTTCAGTTTACCGGCCACAAGTTCGGCCTAATAAACAGTTTCATCTCGGACTACTGCCTCCGTCGACGTCACGACCACGTGACAATATATATATATATATATATATATATATATATATATATATATATATAACAATGAAGGGATAACACAGGACCCGGAAGTACCAGTTCAAAAAAATATATCAAGCACGTAGGAAAAATTGTTCTCGTAAGGACTGACGTTTCGGCCGCGGGACCGGCCTTCGTCGGAGTGATGCACACATGCGACATCAACGCAATATAAGACGACCAATGACTTAGCGTAGCACTATTATTGGCTGACAAGCGATTGTTAAAAGCACGTGGTGAACAGTACGCGTGATAGGACAAGAAAACTGGAATGTGCGCATGCGTATTTGCGGGCGAAAACGGAGTGCAAAAATAAAGCGACAGTATATATGCGTCACCAAAACGAAAATACGTGATAGGTTCAACTGAGCACAGATTATTGATCAACATAAGCGCGTGCGCAACATCTCGTCATGATCCGAGAGAAAATGAAATGAAATAGGGAACTAATCTATCTGCGTAAAAATCTAGCGGTAATAATAACGGGGGAAGTCAAGGGGAACTAAATGGGTAGAAAGGAAAGCTTGCCAGCACTTTCATTCATACCACAAGTGACGGCCTTAAATTTATAGATTAAATACGATTCTCGAAGCTCTCTTTCGTGGTGGGAACGGAAACCAGATTGAAGGATTGTAGCTGTAATATTATCAAATGAGTGGCCCGGAATGCGCACGTGTTTTGATAGCGAAGGTTCGGAATAGTGGCAGCATGACACTTATGGTTGTTAAATCGGTATCTGAACGGCGTTTCGGTTTGTCCAATGTACTGTAAATTGCAGACGGAACACTCGAGCAAATAGATACAGTTGTAGGTGTCACACGTGAAATTACCTTTAATCTTATAGAAGAATTCGGAAGCAGTGCTTTTAGCAATATCTGACATTTTCATATGCGCGCAGACCTTGCATCGCGGCTTTCTTGCAAGGTCGACAACCGACATTATCGGGAACGCTTGTCTTAGAAGAAGTTAGGATATCATGCAGATTACGAGACCGTCTGAAGACTACCCGAGGTGGCACTGGAAAGATTAATTTAAGATTAGCACTCTGCGCTAGTATGTTGAAATTTATTTATTTATTTATTTATGTATTTATTTATTTACAATACTGCTACTCTCTTTTGAGAGCATGGCAGTTGGGCAGTACAATGATTTTTTTACAAAAATTCAAACAAAAAGAAACATAGTTCAAAGCAAACACTTACAAGCATAACAAGAGGACATGAATAGCGCCAATACAACAGAATAATGCAGAACTTAAATAACACTCTTACTTAACATATAAAATGACTACAAAAACACAATGAAAGTCATAAATATTATACAATGCTCAGATCAAGCTGAATGCAAAAAAAAAGAGGAAAAAATATGACGCTTTGATGAAGACTGGACTAATGTAATTACGATAACATTAGTATCGGGACTGAAAACGTATAAAAAAGTGTAAAAACGTATAAAACGTATAAAAAAACGAAAAGAACTTAAATTGTAAACACTGAGAGCTTGTTTAAACAACGGCTAAACTATCGTTAAATGAAGGTGTGAACAAAAGAAAAAAAAAAGAGGGCAAAAAGGGGGGAAAAAACGATACATAGCTTCTCTTATGCGCGCACAGTTTTTTCTATTTGTGCAGTAAATTCTGATAGTGATTCTGTGTTGGTGATAGCAGCGTCAAGTTGGTTCCATTCTGATATTGCGAGCGGGAAGAATGAATACTTAAATGTGTCGTTTTTACAAATGTATTCTGTCAATGTGTGCGCATGCTTATTACGTGTTTGTCGAGTCTGGGAAAATGATATGTATTTGTACGTATCTATCTTGTAGTTGTTTTTGAGTAGCTGGAACAGAAATTTTAAACGAGCGTGTTTCGCTCTTGTGGACAGTGTTTGTAAGCCGGACTGGATTAAAAGATGTGTTGGCGAATCTGAGCGTCTGTATTTGTTGTGGATGAACCTCGCAGCTTTCCTTTGTATTGCTTCCAGTTTGCCTATGTTAGTCTGTGTATGCGGAAACCACACTGTGTTAGCATATTCGAGAACAGGCCTTACAAATGATGTGTAGGCCAACAGCTTCGTTGACGTTGTTGAGAGCGCTAGACTTCGTTTTAAGAAAAATAGTTTACGTAGTGCCTTCGAAGTAATATTATCGATGTGTTTGTCCCATTTGAGATCAGAAGTGAGTGTAATTCCTAGATATTTATGCTCTTCAACTTTATTAAGTGGAGTGCCATTAATTGCGTATGTGTAGTTGGATGGTTTTGTTTTTCTGCTTACTGTCAATATCCCTGATTTCTGTATGTTTATTTTCATCTGCCATTTAGAGCACCAATTAGTAACACGGCTAGAGAGTCGTTGAGCTTAATATGGTCGTTATAATGATTAATCTGTTTATAAATTACACAGTCGTCCGCAAATAGTTTTATATTGCAAGCAACATTATCAGTAATATCCATTAATGTAGATTAGGAAGAGCAGAGGCCCAAGTACCGAGCCTTGAGGAACTCCGGATGTCACTGCAACTGTGTTAGAAGACATTTGTTCGTAGAGTACAAATTGTGATCGGCTAAATAAGAAACCTTTTATCCAGGCAGAAAGTTCTCCTGTTCCAAAAACACTTTCTATTTTAGCTATTAATTTGCTGTGACATATACAGTCAAAAGCCTTAGACAGGTCGAGTAGAATTAAGTCAGTTTGACCACGGATGTTAACTGTAGCAGCAAGGTCGTGAACTAGTTCACTAAGTTGGGTAACTGTCGACAAGCCACTTCGAAAACCATGTTGGTTGGGAGAGAAAAAATTAATGTGCTCTAGGAATAATGTCATGTGTTTTAAGATTATGTGTTCGAGGAGTTTACATGATGTGCTGGTCAATGAGATAGGTCTGAAATTTGAGGGTAGCGATGCGTCTCCTCCTTTGTGTATCGGTATCACTTTTGCGATTTTCCAATCGTTAGGCAGTTGTGAAGTCGTGAGTGATTTTCGGAAAATGATACCTAGATATTGGCTACACCACTCTGCATATCTTTTGAGGAAACTGTTAGGTATATCGTCGGGGCCACTACCTTTTTTGGGGTCGAGTTTTAGCAGCAGGTTGAAAATACCAGCATCAGCGATGTCTATTTTGTCGATTTTTGTATTATGTTGCTGTATAATTGGCGGAATAATGTTATCATCAACAGTAAACCCTGATCGAAAAAAAATCGTTATATGCGTTGGCCTTTACAGTTTTTTGTTCGGGGAGGAGATGCGATGTTGTTGTTTTATTGGTGCGAAAGTGATTCCAGAACCTGCGAGGATTATTAACAAGAAAGGTAGGTAGTGCTACGTCGAAATAACGCTGTTTAGCAAGTTTAGCTTTAAGCTTGAATTCCGCGATGGCATCCGGTAGCTTCCGAATTCTTGATACTCCCCCGCCTTTCGTTTTTATTGCTCTGCGTAACCTTTTCAAACGTCGCTTTGCCTGAATAACTTCGCGCGTGATCCATGGATTATTTTTTTGTGGACGCTTGATTTTTGTTGGTACGTAATGAGTGATACAAAAAAGTACAACTGATTTGAAGAGGAATCGACATCTACTGAGGTATTCGAACCCATTTCGGAGAAATGCTGAAATTCGTGAGCGAGATGAGTTTGTATGGTATCGTCGTCAGCGTTTTCGAAGTCTGTTACAACGGATGCAGAAGAATGTGTGGTTATGATATCTCCAAGAGGGACGACGCACACTGGTACGTCATGGTCAGATATTCCACAGGCTACATCGACTCTTATGCGGTTTATGTCGAAGTGGTCGCTGAAAAATATTAGGTCAAGTATGTTCTGAGTTACTCCATGCGAGCGAGTAGGGTGTGAAACGACCTGATGAAGATTGAAAGTGAGCATGAGGTCAAATAATATGTCCGAGGCTGATGACGAATAGGACAAACTATCCCAGTTAATGTCTGGAAGATTAAAATCCCCCATGAGTACAACACGGGAACCAGACGCATGACGTTGCATGTAATCATAAATTGCACTTATAGAATCATCACCCGAATTTGGGCTTCGATAAACACAACCTATGCATATGCTAGTACCATCACAAAGTAGCTTACAAAAAACTGCTTCGGCATTTTGTACCTCTGGAAGGGCCACAAAAGAAAGGCCTTTTTTTATCAATATTGCCACCCCACCACCACGTGTGAGGCGATCTTTCCGGATAACTGAATAACTGGGCGGTGCAAACTCATGATCGAATACATCGGGCGTGAGCCACGTTTCTGTGACGGCTGCTAAGTGAGGTTCATGATCAATGATCAAATTTTCAAGTGCTTCAGGCTTATTAATCACGCTTCGAGCGTTCACCGTGAGAAGTGTTAGCTCGCCAATTTTGCAGCGCGACGAGTAGTAGCTCCCTTTTTTGTTTGGTCACTGGGTGCGTTCGTCACCTTCGCTGTACGCGCAGTTTCTAATCCAGCGTGTTTTTTTTTTTTCGAAAGGTACCTTATCATCCTTTTCGTGGCTCCAAACATAGGCGCGATTATTTATATATAGCTTGTCAAAAACTAAAGACACTTTTTCTTTATTTTCTCGGTTTGCCTTTGCACTGTTCCAAAGTTTCCTTCGAATGTCACGTACTGGTCTCGAAAAGTCTTCTCCGATAGATAGGCCTGTATCTCGAAGTTTATATCCCCGCTTTAGAATTGAAGATTTGTCTCTTGAGTCTAGGAGCTTGAAAATTACCGGCCTAGTTTTGTTTGATTCAGCTCTACCAATCCGATGTATGCGTTCGACTGCTACTGATTTTAATTCTAGTGTGTCTTCAATTATGTTTTTGTTCACTGCACGTTCAAGAGTCAAGGGTGTCTCTCCTTCCGCCTCCGGAAAGCCATATATTATCAGGTTATCTCGCCTGCTACGGTTCTCTAGATCATCAATTTTTTCTTGCATAGATCTGATTACCATATTCATATTTGCTATTTGTTCTTGAAAAGAATCCACTTTTTCTTCTAGGCTTGTGAGCAAGTCTAGTTTCTTGTCAATTTTGGTCAGGCGGTTTTCCTTTACTTCTTTTATATCCGCAGCTATTTCCTTTAATTGTTGACTGATATCTGGGCCTGGATTCGTCTCAACGTCTCCGCCGAGTAATAAGAGTTTAAGTGTCGGTACAGCATGGTCAATCACAACAGCACATAGCCGCTGGCACGGCAGCACAAATAAGAAAGGGTCGTTTGAACGGATACACTTTCCATATCGCTTTCTCACCTGTAGGATGAAGACAAACGGATTGTTAGGTGGCCGCATTCCGTGAGTGCTGCAGTGCCCAATGATCCCGTCTCGAGTGAGATGGGCCTTTATAGCTGGGTTGAGTGGTGGCGCTGAGCGCAGGCGATGCGCACAGGTTATGCGACCAGAGTCCGCGCAGGTAGATGACGACGAGCGACGCAGCATGGTATCCCATAGCTTGATCGGCCCGGTATCTTGTGAACGGACACCGGTGACATTGACGCCGCTGGTTGCTCCGATTTTTCCCTGGTGGCTCGGAACCCGGACCGGCGTGAAGCAGCAGTCCGAGAACGAGCTGTAGGATGAAGACAAACGGATTGTTAGGTGGCCGCATTCCGTGAGTGCTGCCGTGCCCAATGCTTTTTAAGAATTGAAGAAACGTTTGGCACCGATGCTGAGTGTGTTAGGACCAGGTTACTTTGTGCCTGAACTGACGGTTGCTTCTTAGCGCGGAACCAATCCTTGCGATTAAGTGCATCGGCTCTTTTAACGGCATCCTCAACAATGCGGGGTGGGTATTCCTGTTGGATTAAAGCTTCGCGGAGTTGTTCACAGTTTTCACGAAAGTCTGACTGCTCCGAGCAAATTCTCTTAAAGCGGAGCGCCTGACTATACGGTATACTCGTTTTCCAATGTTTTCCATGCGAACTTTTAAAGTGAAGATAACGGTGCCTGTCTGTAGGTTTCCTGTAAAGCTTGGTGGTTAGTTTGTTGTCAGATATGGCAACTGTGACGTCCAGAAAATTAATGGTAGAACGAGAGTATTCATGCGAAAACGAAATAGATTGGTGGACGGTGTTGAAATCAGCTATGAAGGATAAAAGTTCATTTTCACCATGGGGCCAGATGAGAAAAATGTCATCTATAAATCGCTTATAATAAAGTGGCTTTAACGCGCGATTTCTGATGAAGTCATTTTCCAGAACCGACATGAAAAGACTAGCGTAATTAGACCCAATACGAGTGCCCATTGATGTTCCACTTACTTGAAGATAATTAGAGCCGTTAAATTCAAAATTATTAAGCTGTAAAATTAATTTCAATAAGGTAGCTAATGTATCACTTCCAATGGGTTTTTCATCAGACGATCCTTCGTACGCATGAACTACTGCCTGGATGCCGTCGCTATGGGGTATATTGGTATACCGTGAAACCACGTCTAAAGTCACGAGCAGGGAATTATCTGGTATAACGAGGTCATCAATGTCCAACAAAAAATGGTTTGTGTCCTTGAGATAGGACGACAATTTACGAGTTTTCTTGTCCTATCACGCGTACTGTTCACCACGTGCTTTTAACAATCGCTTGTCAGCCAATAATAGTGCTACGCTAAGTCATTGGTCGTCTTATATTGCGTTGATGTCGCATGTGTGCATCACTCCGACGAAGGCCGGTCCCGCGGCCGAAACGTCAGTCCTTACGAGAACAATTTTTCCTACGTGCTTGATATATTTTTTTTGAACTGTTACTTCCGGGTCCTGTGTTATCCCTTCATTGTTTCAATTACGATGGATCCCGGTAAAAGCACGAGAAAAAATATCAACTGGAGGTATCCGTCAACCCCCCATTTCTACGACTGTATTAGGCGACTCCCAAGTCAAGTACCTCTTCCACCACTTTGACCCTAACCGCACCGCTACTCCAGCTTTTGTGTGGCAGTCTGGAGCCCGCATAACTGACGCGCGTGTGCTCCTGGACTTTGTGCCATCGTCAACTACAACCCTCATCCTCAATGTGGGTACCAATGACTTGACCTCCTCTACCGGACGTGTAACCTTCGACAACTACCGTGACCTACTTCACATCATAGCCAAGGAACGACCAGGCATCAGTCGTGTGTACGCCAGCCTGGTCCTGCCGAGAGCTACGAATCGTCATTATGGTAAGCGAAATGATAGCCTTGTTCGTCACTGCAATCGCGAGGCCTGCGCTTTCAATAGCCTACTACAAAACTTCTGCCGGCGTTCCAGTTTCGTGTATTTCATCGACCATGGTTTTGAATGGTTGCCTTCCGCTCGCGTTCTCGCTGCTGATGGCATCCATCCTAGTTTCGAGGGCGTCGCGTTAATGGCTACGCACCTCCAGAGACTGTGCTTTGGAACAACAAATGCTTTTTCTTCCTTTTGGAAAGACACTGCTCCTCGCCTGCCGATAGACCCAACGTGCTCTCGGCATTCAGCAAGCCAGTCACTCAATGCCTCAAGTTTTCCTAGTCCCAGTGAATTCCCTGCCTTAAGTGCAACGATACCGCAGCGATCACCACCAGCGCCGTTTTCGCCAGGAACTCGACTTTCATCGAACCAACCGACCCACCACTCAGGCCCCCCCTGCTCCCGTGCACTGTACAGTGGACCTGAACCCGTCAATGCAGCAGCTGACGACTTCCGCTACCGTGTCCTCAACTAGCCCACCAACCTATCAACCAGACCCTCTGCCAGATCAGCGTCCACTAGGAACCAGACTACGACCTAGACCGCCCCAACCAGCAACGCAAAGCACCACGCGGACCACTTCCCGAAAGACTCGGCAACAAAACAAAGCGACAAACTGACTAGGTGAGCCTTGTGCCGAAAAAGGCGAATACCTCCAGTGCATTCTTAAAGCTTAGAAAAACAGTGGAAAAGCGCATCCGAAACGAACTGCATGCTTCGACCCTTAGTGCATACTTAGCGGCTCGTGTTGCACCTAGGGGACTTAGTCTTTCTGTAAAAGCAGCCACGAGCCATATGTCCGCTAAAAATATCGGTGAATGGCGCAAAATCCTTACAATGGGCTCTTTGGATCTTACCCGTATTGTTCAGAACCATTACCAGCATGCTTTAAAAGACTCTCTAAACACAGAACGATAACTGTACGCGAGTAGTGACCTCAGTGCGCATGAAATTGCCGAATTGGAAAGATATAAAGTAAAGAAGCTAAGCGAGATTTACGACAAAAAATGTAAAAAGTTGCTCCGTGATGGCGTGAACCGCTCGTTGTTTCCAAAACAGATAATAACGGCAGTCCCGACAAACTCGTTTCCTGAGCTAGAGGATAGCACGCCGCCGTCCACCAACGTAGTAAACCTTTCGCATGTTAGCTTAAATAGGGACGAACTGCGCGTCTTGTCACGGGGCCTCACCTTCTGTCCTGCAACAGGCGGATATGATGATTTCCAATTGGCTAAGGATTTAGAGAATTTTTCAGTAACATGCGCCTACGAGAATATTTCCATAACCGTCCGTCAACTAGTGACACTCAGCCAGTTTTGTTTGGCAACAAACGTTGGACACCTCCAGTGCAACGTGACAAATACCTAGACATGTATATTGAAGCCGTCCAACACGATGTCCTTAAAGCCTACGAAAAGCAAAAATCGTTTCAATCTAATATTTCATCTGAGGAAAGGAAAGCTATTGCGTCACTAGCTAAACGCAGTGATATCGTGATAAAGCCAGCCGACAAAGGTGGTGCCGTTGTAATTATGAGCAAAACAGATTATATAAGCGAAGCCCATAGACAGCTTAACAATCCGGTTTTTTATAAGCACCTAGACTATAATCCCACAGAAGAGTTTAAAGCAGTTGTACAAGATACTATCAATGACCTCGTAAAATCAAATCAATTAGGCGACAAGGCAGTACGTTCTCTCGTCCCGCTCAGTCCCGTCCCTGGCAGGTTCTATTTGCTGCCCAAAATACATAAAGAAAACTGTCCTGGTCGCCCCATTGTTTCGGGCATTGGCACCGTTACGGAGCAACTTTCCCGCTACGTTGATGTAATAATCAGTAGTCTTCCATGTAAATTCTCGTCCTATCTCAAGGACACAAACCATTTTTTGTTGGACATTGATGACCTCGTTATACCAGATAATTCCCTGCTCGTGATTTTAGACGTGGTTTCACTGTATACCAATATACCCCATAGCGACGGCATCAAGGCGAACGCATGAACTTCGTACGCATGAACTACTGTTCATGCGTACGAAGGATCGTCTGATGAAAAACCCATTGGAAGTGATACATTAGCTACCTTATTGAAATTAATCTTACAGCTTAATAATTTTGAATTTAACGGCTCTAATTATCTTCAAGTAAGTGGAACATCAATGGGCACTCGTATTGGGCCTAATTACGCTAGTCTTTTTCATGTCGGTTCTGGAAAATGACTTCATTAGAAATCGCGCGCGTTAAAGCCACTTTATTATAAGCGATTTATAGATGACATTTTTCTCATCTGGCCCCATGGTGAAAATGAACTTTTATCCTTCATAGCTGATTTCAACACCGTCCACCAATCTATTTCGTTTTCGCATGAATACTCTCGTTCTACCATTAATTTTCTGGACGTCACAGTTGCCATATCTGACAACAAACTAACCACCAAGCTTTACAGGAAACCTACAGACAGGCACCGTTATCTTCACTTTAAAAGTTCGCATGGAAAACATTGGAAAACGAGTATACCGTATAGTCAGGCGCTCCGCTTTAAGAGAATTTGCTCGGAGCAGTCAGACTTTCGTGAAAACTGTGAACAACTCCGCGAAGCTTTAATCCAACAGGAATACCCACCCCGCATTGTTGAGGATGCCGTTAAAAGAGCCGATGCACTTAATCGCAAGGATTGGTTCCGCGCTAAGAAGCAACCGTCAGTTCAGGCACAAAGTAACCTGGTCCTAACACACTCAGCATCGGTGCCAAACGTTTCTTCAATTCTTAAAAAGCATTTCAACATACTAGCGCAGAGTGCTAATCTTAAATTAATCTTTCCAGTGCCACCTCGGGTAGTCTTCAGACGGTCTCGTAATCTGCATGATATCCTAACTTCTTCTAAGACAAGCGTTCCCGATAATGTCGGTTGTCGACCTTGCAAGAAGCCGCGATGCAAGGTCTGCGCGCATATGAAAATGTCAGATATTGCTAAAAGCACTGCTTCCGAATTCTTCTATAAGATTAAAGGTAATTTCACGTGTGACACCTACAACTGTATCTATTTGCTCGAGTGTTCCGTCTGCAATTTACAGTACATTGGACAAACCGAAACAACGTTCAGATACCGATTTAACAACCATAAGTGTCATGCTGCCACTATTCCGAACCTTCCGCTATCAAAACACGTGCGCATTCCGGGCCACTCATTTGATAATATTACAGCTACAATCCTTCAATCTGGTTAACGTTCCCACCACGAAAGAGAGCTTCGAGAATCGTATTTAATCTATAAATTTAAGGCCGTCACTTGTGGTATGAATGAAAGTGCTGGCAAACTTTCCTTTCTACCCATTTAGTTCCTCTTGACTTCCCCCGTTATTATTACCGCTAGATTTTTACGCAGATAGATTAGTTCCCTATTTCATTTCATTTTCTCTCGGATCATGACGAGATGTTGCGCATGCGCTTATGTTGACGAGGGTGGCGATGCGGGCTTGTTGGTCTGTCATACTTCTTGGATGTGGGCGCTAGAAGGCGCTCATCAAATCATGTTCTCATTTGGTCGACGCAAGTTTCAAACATCAAGTATCAAGGCTACAAACAGCCGGCTACCCCTCCCATCTCATCATTTCTGTAGCAGAAGGCTTACTTGGCCGGGCTAAAGGTACGCAAGATAGGTCCACCACCGTAGGTCCATCCGCCCCTAACAAAGAAAATGTAGCGGTGGTTCCTTACATTCATCAAGTTTCCCATAACCTTAAGAAAATTGCAGGCAGATCTAACACTCGTGTTCTGTTTTCCGCGCCATTAAAATTGGGTAACTTGTGCAAGAAAACTAATCCCGATAAGAAGATTAGTGTTGTATGCCCGAAGAAGCACACTAAACCGTTTATTCCCTGTAGAACGTGCGTTATTTACCGGATTCCTTTGTCATGTGGCCGAGTTTACATAGGGCAGACCGGCCGCTGCATTAATGATAGGCTCAGAGAGCACAGCAACAAAGTGGGCAAATCGCCGCCTGATGGGTTTTTGGCGCTACATTGCCTTAAATGCACGTGCCAACCCAATTTTGATAAGACGGTTATAGTAGGCAAGAGTAAGTCTGAAATCACTAGATTGGTAATCGAAGCTGAGCAGATTGACTATTTCGGTTAAAGTTGTGTTAGCAAAACGTCACTGTCCCTCAGTAAAAAGGAATTAGACTACTTGCGCATGTGCTGAGGCCGTCTTGTTACCGGCTATCTAGAAGCGTTCAATATTTCTGTAGTATCAAGGTTCCAGCCACATCATGTTGTTGATTGCATTGTTGCTTTTTCATATTTTTCATGTTGTTCAATGTTTCATGTTTTCCGCAAGTAGCCACGTGATTGTCGTGTGCAAAAACAGGAATAACTGTCGGCTTGGTAATGGAAATAAACTTTATTTGTTGTCAGTAGCGCCAGTGTTTGTGTCCTTCTTCCCTTCGTCCTCGTCTTCTAGCGCCCACATCCAAGAAGCGCTTATGTTGATCAATAATCTGTGCTCAGTTGAACCTATCACGTATTTTCGTTTTGGTGACGCATATATACTGTCGCTTTATTTTTTGCACTCCGTTTTCGCCCGCAAATACGCATGCGTACATTCCAGTTTTCTTGTCCTATCACGCGTACTGTTCACCACGTGCTTTTAACAATCGCTTGTCAGCCAATAATAGTGCTACGCTAAGTCATTGGTCGTCTTATATTGCGTTGATGTCGCATGTGTGCATCACTCCGACGAAGGCCGGTCCCGCGGCCGAAACGTCAGTCCTTACGAGAACAATTTTTCCTACGTGCTTGATATATTTTTTTGAACTATATATATATATATATATATATATGAAGAAGAAGGTGTCCTTGGATCCAGCAAATGCAATACTTCGAAGTAGAGGACGTGCAAAACGAAAACTTCGTTTATTTTTCCAACGTTTCAGCCGGGGCCCGGCCTTCATCAGGGAAAAACCAGGAAATATATATATATATATATATATATATATATATATATATATATATATATATATATATATATATAAGTAAAAACCACAAAGAAAAAAATGTTGCAGTGGCTTAGCTCGGCTATGCCAGGATATACGTAGCGTTAGCAAAGCTTCAGCTGATTAGTCTTAGCTTTCCTGATTGTCTAGATTGTCTAGGATTAGCTTGATTATCATGCTTACTGCTGCTCCAATCACACTCACGGTATACGTATTGTCACGTGGTCGTGACGTCGACGAAGGCAGTAGGCGGTAGTCCGAGATGAAACACTTTATTTGGGCCGAACTTGTGGCCGGTAAACTGAAGGTGAGATTACAGCAATAAACGCTGGCACTGATAGCGGCGAACAGAGCGTCGGCCGTCGAAAAAGTGAACATCGTTGGAACGCGCCGGCTTTTATAAATCACGCGTCGAACATTCTAGCCTGATAACTAGTCGTCGCGAAAGCTCTGGAATAATCTTGAGTGTTACCGTCTTGCGTACAATCTCAACAAAACGATCTACTACAACCTAGAAGCCTCTGGAACAATAAGGCGCGGTCTGCGCCGAGTACTGCTGATAGTCTTTGTGGGTGGAAACCGAATACAGCAAAGGAAACGCGTGTGGCAATGCCCCCCTCTGAAAAGGCATCGTCCCGATGCTTAGAACAGAACACATGGGAAAAATACATGCAACAATAAATAACGACAATAAATCAAGAAAGCTGAATAAACAATACGCACAAGCAAGAAAGTCCAATGAAAAAGAAGTACAGTCCTCAGGTTCACTACCGCGCGTAAAACGGCTTGAGGCGCACGGCATGGACGACTTCAGGTCGCGCACGGCGCCGTTGAGAGTTCGAAATGCCGTCGGGGACAACCTCGTAGTCGAGTGTTCCGAGACGTCGAAGCACCCTATACGGTCCGAAGTATCGTCGCAGAAGTTTTTCACTAAGTCCACGTCGTCGTATGGGCGTCCACACCCAAACGCGGTCGCCCGGCTGGTATTCCACGAAGCGTCGCCGAAGATTGTAGCGGCGGCTGTCAGTCGTCTGCTGATTCTTGATCCGCAGGCGGGCGAGCTGTCGTGCTTCTTCGGCGCGCTGTAGGTAGGCGGTCACATCGATGTTTTCCTCGTCGGTCACGTTTGGTAACATGGCGTCGAGCGTCGTTTCCGGGCTCCGTCCGTAGACCAGCTTGTATGGCGTCATCTGCGTCGTCTCTTGTACGGCCGTGTTGTACGCGAAAGTCACGTACGGAAGGATCGCATCCCACGTCTTGTGCTCGACGTCGACGTACATGGCCAGCATGTCGGCGATGGTCTTATTTAGACGCTCGGTCAGGCCGTTAGTCTGTGGGTGGTACGCGGTGGTCCGGCGGTGACTTGTGTGGCTGTATCCCAAGATAGCCTGGGTTAGGTCAGCCGTAAACGCTGTGCCTCTGTCGGTGATGAGAACCTCTGGGGCGCCGTGTCGAAGGACGATGTTCTCAACGAAGAACTTGGCTACCTCGGCGGCACTGCCTTTGGGCAGGGCTTTTGTTTCGGCGTAACGGGTGAGGTAGTCGGTGGCTACGACGATCCATTTGTTTCCGCAAGTCGACGTTGGGAACGGCCCCAGGAGGTCCATCCCGATCTGCTGGAACGGTCGCCGAGGAGGCTCGATCGGCTGAATGAAGCCTGCTGGTCTTGTTGGCGGTGTCTTCCGTCGCTGACAGTCTCGGAACGTCCTTACGTAGCGGGCGACGTCGGCGGCAAGGCGCAGCCAGTAGTACTTTTCCTGTACTCTTGCGATCGTGCGGGAAACACCGAGATGTCCAGCCGTCGGGTCGTCGTGTAGGGCCTCGAGGACTTCTGGTCTCATTGCTGATGGAACCACGAGAAGGTGTTTGGCTCGAAGGGGCGAGAAGTTCTTCTTTAGGAGGACTCCGTTCCGCAAAAAGAACGACGCCAGTCCTCTCTTGAATACCTTCGGAACCGTGGCGCTCTTGCCCTCGAGGGTATTCGATAAGGCTCCTGAGATCCGGGTCCGTTCGCTGTTTGTCGGCGAAGTCGTCGGCACTTATGGTTCCCAGGAAGCCGTCATCATCCTGGTCGTCCAGCGGCGGTGGGTCGACGGGGGCACGAGACAGGCAGTCGGCGTCGGAGTGTTTTCTTCCGGACTTGTCTCAGGCTCCACCGTGCGAGGCGACCAGAAGGGTCTTTCAAGCTAGCTAGCCAACACAAGGCGTGGTGGTCGCTCACAACTTTGAAGGGCCTGCCGTAAAGGTAGGGGCGAAATTTTGATGTAGCCCAGATGATTGCAAGGCACTCCTTTTCTGTTGTGGAGTAGTTGGCCTCTGCCTTAGATAGCGACCGGCTAGCATAACTGATAACCCTTTCCAGTCCGTCCGTCCTCTGCACAAGGACAGCGCCGAGTCCTACGCTGCTCGCGTCGGTGTGCACTTCTGTTTCGGCGTGTTCGTCGAAATGCGCAAGCAACGGAGGCGTTTGCAGGCGTCGTTTTAGTTCTTGAAATGCTTCCTCCTGCGGCGTTTCCCACTTGAATTCGACGTCGGTCCTGGTGAGGTTAGTGAGAGGCTCGGCGATGCGGGCGAAGTTTTTAACGAACCGCCTGTAATGGGCACACAAGCCGAGAAATCGACGCACGGCCTTCTTGTCGGTGGGTGGCGGGAAAGCAGCGATGGCGGTTGTCTTTTGCGGGTCGGGGCGTACTCCGGATTTGCTTATCACGTGGCCCAAGAACAAAAGTTCTTCGTACGCGAAGCGGCACTTCTCTGGCTTGAGAGTGAGTCCGGAGGTCTTGATTGCTTGAAGTACAGCTTCAAGGCGCCGCAGGTGTTCGTCGAAGTTCGAGGAAAACACAACGACGTCGTCCAAGTACACAAGGCAAGTCTGCCACTTCAAGCCGGCCAGTACAGTATCCATAACCCGTTGAAAGGTCGCGGGGGGCCGAGCAAAGACCAAAAGGCATGACCTTAAACTCGAACAGGCCGTCTGGTGTTATAAAGGCAGTCTTTTCTCGGTCTCTCTCGTCGACTTCGATTTGCCAGTAGCCCGCCTTCAGGTCCATCGACGAAAAGTACTTCGCGTTGTGGAGTCGATCCAGGGCGTCGTCTATCCGTGGGAGGGGGTACACGTCCTTCTTCGTGATCTTGTTCAGGCGACGATAGTCGACGCAGAAACGTAGCGTCCCGTCCTTCTTCTTCACCAACACCACGGGAGACGCCCAGGGACTCTTGGACGGCTGGATTATATCGTCGCGTAACATTTCGTCGACTTGCTTCTTGACGGCTTCGCGTTCTCGCGTCGAAATTCGATACGGGCTCTGACGGACTGGTCGGGCACTTTCTTCAGTTATGATACGATGTTTGGCGACTGGGGTCTGTCGAATTCTTGACGACGATGAGAAGCAGTCCTTGAATTGCAGGAGCAGATTTTTGAGCTGGTCTTGCTTCTGCTTTGGGAGGCTGGGGTTGATGCCGAAATCTGTTACGGGATCTCGATTCGTCGAAGAATGTTCGGCAGTATCGGAGAGGGCGAAAGCATTGCTGGTGTCCACGAATTTCTCGATGTAGGCGACCGTCGTACCAATGTTGAGGTGCCTATATTCGTGGCTGAAGTTTGTCAGCAGTACCTTTGCTTTGCCGTCGCGCAACTCGGCGATGCCTCTTGCGACGCAAATCTGACGGTTCACAAGCAGGTGCTGATCGCCCTCGACAACGCCTTCAAGGTTAGCGGGTATTTGGGTGCCGACGGAAATCACGACGCTGGAAAAAGGCGGAACGGTGACCTGCTCTTCTATTACATTCAATGCATGATTCTCCGGTGACGTGTGGGGCGGCAACGCTTTTTCTGAAGTCAGTGTTATCGACTCAGACCTCAGGTCGATGACGGCGCCGTGTTGACTTAGGAAGTCCATCCCCAGTATCACATCCCTGGAGCAGTGCTGCAGAATTAGAAAACTGGCGGGATAGGTCCAGTTATTGATGGTTACTCTTGCGGTGCAGACACCGGCCGGCGTTATTAGATGACCCCCAGCGGTCCTGATTTCAGGGCCTTGCTAAGCAGTCTTTACTTTCTTCAACTTCGTCGCGAAAGACCCACTGACGACGGAATAGTCGGCTGCAGTGTCGACGAGAGCGTGACGTTGTGGCCGTCGAATATTACGTCGAGGTCGCTGGTTCGTTGTCGCGCGTTGTGGTTGGGTCGCGGCGTCGGATCACGGCTGCGTCGAAATGTTGTGGTGCTTCCATGCTGCGTCGTCAGGTTTTCTTCGGTCCGCGAGGTTTCGTCGGCAGGGCTTCGTCTGCTTCGCGTCGTGTTGGGCAGGTCTCGTCGCGTTGTCGTCGTCGGCGGCCGCGGAGGATCTTCGGCATTTCGTCGAACAGCAACCGCACCTCCATCGGTTGCTGCCCTTAGTTTCCCGGGTACGGGCTAGGTGACCAGCCCCGGTTTGGGCCAGTGTACTGCCGGCGGTGCGGTGACATGTAGCGGCCGGGCGACGGTGAGCGGGAAGGTCGTCGGGGCGTCCACTGAGCTCCTGCGAGGTAGTCGGTGATGTCTTGCGGTCGTTCACCCCGCTGTGGACGAGGCGCGTTGACGGCGAAACCGCGTAGGCCCATCTGTCGGTACTGGCAACGGCGGTAGGTGTGGCCGGCCTCGCCGCAGTGGTAGCAGAGGGGACGGTGGTCTGGGGCGCGCCAAACATCAGTCTTCCTCGGAGCGTTGCGCTGGCCGGCAGGAGGGCGGTATAGCGTCGGTGGGCGGTATGGCATCGGTGGCGGTGGCGGTGATGCCTGGTGACGGTACTGCGGCGATGCGGTGTCTTGGCGTGGACGAGGAACGTGATGGCGGGCTGCAGCAGCATAGCTCATCGCTTGCAGCTGCGGCTCTGGAGGCTGCGGAACGCCCAGTGATTGCTGGATCTCTTCGCGTACGTCAGCGATGGAATCCATTTGAGGCTGCGCTGAAGGTAGAATTTTTCGCAGCTCCTCTTGCACGATCGCTCGGATCGTCTCGCGCAGGTCGACGGTTCCTAGTGCTTGAACGTCAGCGTAGCTTGAAACCGAGAAGCTGCGGTTGTATTGCCGTGTGCGCATCTCGAGCGTCTTCTCGATTGTCGAGGCTTCGGACGCGAATTCTACGACCGTCTTCGGCGGGTTCCTGATTAATCCGGCTAAGAGTTCTTGCTTCACACCCCCTCATAAGGAAGCGCACTTTCTTATCTTCAGTCATGTTGGGGTCGGCGTGGCGAAACAAGCGCGTCATTTGCTCTGTGTAGATGGCAATGTTTTCATTGGGAAGCTGCACACGTGTTTCTAGGATAGTTGCGGCACGTTCCTTGCGGACGACGCTCGTGAAGGTACTTAGGAACGTCGTCCGAAAGAGATCCCAGGTTTGTAGCGTGGTTTCGCGGTTTTCGAACCACGTCCTCGCGGCGTCTTCTAAGTATAAGTATGCGTCGCGGAATTTTTCCTCGGAGTCCCAGTTGTTAAAGGTCGCGACTCGTTCGTAAGTCTCTAGCCATGTCTCGGGGTCTTCGCTAGGCGATGCGTGGAAGGTCGGTGGCTCTCTGGGTGGCTGCATCACGATGGTTGCAGGGGACACAGCGGTGGTCATCGTGCCCTTCGTCTTCGCCGCCGTAGCTTTCGGCTTGTCCGGCAGTAGTCCGTGCTGCGCGGGTAGTCCTTTCAGCCTGCGGCTGGCTCGACCGTCACTGATGGTATCGGTGTCTTCTTCGCGAAGTGGGCTCGGTTCACGGCTTGACGGGGGCGTCCGGTTCATGAAAGAAGCAGCACCTCCACCAGATGTCACGTGGTCGTGACGTCGACGAAGGCAGTAGGCGGTAGTCCGAGATGAAACACTTTATTTGGGCCGAACTTGTGGCCGGTGAACTGAAGGTGAGATTACAGCAATAAACGCTGGCACTGATAGCGGCGAACAGAGCGTCGGCCGTCGAAAAACTGAACATCGTTGGAACGCGCCGGCTTTTATAAATCACGCGTTGAACATTCTAGCCTGATAACTAGTCGTCGCGAAAGCTCTGGAATAATCTTGAGTGTTACCGTCTTGCGTACAATCTCAACAAAACGATCTACTACAACCTAGAAGCCTCTGGAACAATAAGGCGCGGTCTGCGCCGAGTACTGCTGATAGTCTTTGTGGGCGGAAACCGAATACAGCAAAGGAAACGCGCGTGGCAGTATTATGTGGCACATGCATATTAATTTTTACTCAACGTCAAGTTGCTTCTCTAATGCCACACAGACGGCTCGGTGATCAGTGAAGTAACACGCTGTCGTTGTTGTAAATTGTTTGACCCGCCCGCGGGAATGTCACGCGCATCAAAAACTTTGAGAACGACGAAGAAGGAGACAACGTTGAGTGAAATAGAACACGCTCTTTGACATGGATGCTCGGCTTTGCGTATTTTTCCTTTGGCGCCTTTAGACGCCGAAGCGCGGTTTTGCCACATCGATTTTGGTGCCGAAACCCGGGAATCAAGCCAACAATGACTCGAGCCTTTCATTCCTGGTGTGGGTGAGCTGCACTTCGAGCTAGACCGGCATGGAGCGGGCGAAGAACAAGTGGGCCTCGCGGCGAACCCTGAATACGAGAATCATCAATGAGGTCAACCAGGTGCTCGAGTCCAACCAGTTCGTGCTTTCTGGACTTCGAATTCTGTACGGTCGCCTACGCGCCAGCAACTTGGAACTTAAGGTTTTGAACAGCGAGGTTGAAGCCCTGATGACTGACGACCTGGCGGCAGACGACTATGAGGTGGTCGTGCAATACGATGACGCCGCGAACAGTACGCTGGCGTTGCTCGAGCACCACATCGACGTTCTGAAGACCTCTGCCACGCCGGCGTCATCTACAACTTCAGCCATGAGCACAGGGTCCAGTGAGACTGCACCTAGCGGACATGAACGACTTCCACAACATGAGTTCGGAGCACGACTTCCCAAGTTGGAGCTTCTTCGTTTCGATGGGACCGTGGCCAAGCGGCAACCCTTTTGGGATATGTTCTCGCACTCTGTGCATGAGAATCCGAGACTTTCCAACACAGACCGGTTTCCCTACATGGTCTCACTACTGGATGGACCTGCAGCTCAAGCCGTCGCAGGTATCCAGGTGACAGATTCTTGCTACAATGATGCGCTGGAAATTTTGAAGCATCTGTTCGGAAATCAGAAAATTATTGAGCAGAAATACCTGGAAAACTTGCGCACGCTCAGACCAGTGAGATCAGCGAGCAATGTGACGCAGTGCAACTAAACAGGAGGGGACTGCATAGTCTTGGAATCACGGAGTTTTCGTACGGGGCTATGCTGAATGAAGTGCTGCTCAAAGCCATGCCACCTGACATCGTTGTAGAATACTACAAAAAGGAAAGTATGGAGAACGCGACGGAAACCAGCCAGGCTACCTCGGATCAGGAACTTGAACAACTGATGAAGTTTTTCCGCATAGAAGTTGAATGTCGAGAGAAGAGTTCTTTAGTCAACAATTTGCCAAAGACATCGGACTACAGTGTTCCGGTATTCAGCAAATCATTCAGGAAGCCGTCTGCGACTCCTACAGCATCGGTTCTTCAGAACAAGACACTATCTTACCTCTCATCCTGCTTTTTCTGCTCCGCTACAGATCACAAGACGGAGGACTGCACGAGTGACATCACTTTTACAGAGAAACGCAACAAACTCGCGACAGATGGTCGATGTTTCCGATGCACGATAAAAGAACATCTCGTTCGTGACTGCCGACGGAGGGTGCATTGCCAGGCATGCAAACGCAGACACGCCTCCTCGATGTGCAATGCTCGTACCTCGGAAAAACCATCATCGACTAATGCTCAGAAGAAGCCGAATGCTGCCGTGCATGTTTCAACTCAGAAAGCTTCAACTCCTCGACTCGTCAATGACGTTCTACTCCAGACATTTCGAGCTTGGATAACGACGTCGTCACGTTGTTGCTACATACGGGGAGTTCTCGACAATGGAAGCCAGCGAACGTTCGTCACAGAGAGCGGCGCTTCCAAGCTAAATCTACCTGCTGTTGCCGGGACCGAACTCGCCATCAGTGCGTTTGGTAGAGCCAGCGACCCGACCCGGCGGTTCAAAATAGTCAAGCTCACGCTCCGCAGTCAGCACGACAGCCTGACAGTCGACGTTGAAGCCATAGTGGTGCCCTTTATTTGTGAGGAGATGATCGAAGCACCAAGTCAGTGTCGTCTTCGTCAAGCCATCACTGCGGAAGGGAAAAACCTGGCCGACGCAGTCGTTTACCCGAGCGTGGACTGTGAGCCAGGTGTGAGTGTCCTCATTGGATCGGACCAGCTGTGGAAGTTGATGCCAAGCACCAGTGAAGTCAAGTGGGACGAAGAAAATCTTGCCTTAGTCGCCATCAGCACAAAGATGGGCTGGACTCTCCAGGGCCCCTTATCCGGTGGTGGAAACGCGTGCAAGAAATCAAGCACCCAAGTACGTGTTCTTCGAACAGGATCCCACGATTACGACGAGGTCGTCTTCCCATTACAAAGATTTTGGGACCTCGATGCCATCGGAATTAATGACACGCCAACGTCTCAGCGCGACAAAGATGTTTTAGAAGGATTCAACGACACTGCTGTTCTTCGAAAATGACCTTATGAAGTTGTAGAGCTGTGCGCCGCCGCGCCGCGCCGCCGCCGCTGCCTGTTTTTGCTCACGCCGATTGCGCCGCCGCCGAAATTTCCAGAGTGCCCACGCCGCCGCCGCCGCCGGGCATTAATTTCGGCGCGCCGCCGGTAGTCTTTCATTTTAACCCGTACGGGGAATCGGGGCGTAAAATACATCGCTTCACTTGGCAAGCTTCTCTCGATGTGTCGGTGTAATGGACTCTCCATTTCAGCCGCCGCTGATTGGAGGAAGCTCGGCCAGCAGTGCGCCCTCTCTTTCGGAATCGTCCTCTTCAACGTCATTATGACGTCACGAAGATTTCACAACTTTTGACTGAAATTAGAGGAACGGAATGCGCTTCAACCATAGACGGAAAAAACATGGCTGATCCCTCCGTCATAGGAATCGGATAACACGAAAGTGAAACGTGTCCTTACAGAAGTAGTTGAATGTTTTCTGTATATTGATAAAAGAGAGCTTGCACAATGTCTATTGGTGTTTGACAGTTATAGCACCGCCTAACGTGGATGCATTCACGTTGACACTTGGTGGTACATCTGTATCCCTACGACTAACGTCCATGATCAATGATTAAACCAAACCCTTGGAATCATAGATGCTTCTGGTAACTGTACGGTAAGAGCGGAATGAGAGAAAGTGGTGTGACACCAAAAAGAGTGTGACTGAGTGGACGCCGAACTTAGGCTAAGGTCGCGAACGCGTGGCATGTTAAAGTTATTGAACCCCAATGCCCGACCAGAGGGGAAAGAAACGCGCGTCGGGTCTTTACCGTTGGCCGGCTGCAATTTTTCCGGGCGAGCGTAAGTTGGGAACGCGGCCACGAGCAGCGCTAGCGAGTCGCAGAGCTTTTTGCGGTATGGATGGATGCTATGAGCGAGGCCAACGCTGGGGGGCAACGTTGCCACCTGGCAATGTAATAATGCGTCGACAAAATTGCACTTTTCCTATTCTAAACGCGCCGAATGGGACGGACGCGTAAGGGGTATTCACACGAGGGAGAAATCCTCGGGGGGAGAAGCGAGGATTGGGGATCACGTGACAAAGACGTCACGGATTAGCGAGTAGGTGCCACCTCTCCGCGCCTCCTCGGAGGGGACGGGGACCTTTTCCTCGACAGGTCAAACTATCCCCCCGCCTTCGCACTCACTCACGTTCACACTCACGACCACTCACACTCATGAGTTCTCACTCACGTTCACACTCACGTCCACTCACACGCATGAGTACTCACTCATACTGAACTCACCACGTTCAAATGAGTGTGAGGGAGTGTGAGTTGAGTGCACTCATGAGTGAGTGTGCCGAGCTATGCCCCCTAGTGGAGTGTCCATTTCCGCCGCAGCTGATTGGCTGGAGTTGGGTGACCAGTGCGCTCCCTGTTTCCGGATCCGGAACGTCATTTTGATGTCACAAAGCTTTCACTACTCTAGACACTAATGAGAGGGACGGAATGCGCTTCAACGCAACGAACGCAGCGCCCAGACTTCCGCTTTTGGGCGTACATCTCGGAAGCTGTGCACAAATTCTGATTGCGTAAGCCATCGAATTAGGTTTAAAGCGGCCGCCCGTCTAACGCACCTGCGAAGGTCGGTACGCATTCCCTGCATGGTTCTCAAACATCTGGAACACATTCATAAGCAAGATGAGACTTGAAAAGTTCCTGTTCCTGTAAATTTCGTCCACTTTCTTCTCACGCTGCGAATGTGCTGGCGGGTTCGGTGCATCGACGTGGTCAAGAGCAAACGTCACGGCTCACCGCTTTTTCGAGCAACTGCATGCGCTGTGCTGAAATGGACTGTGGACATCTTCAGATGGACACATCGAGAATCGCTCCCCGGAAGTTCCCCGGAAGTATATATATATATATATATATATATATATATATATATATATATATATATATATATATATATGGGGTTTAACGTCCCAAAACCGCGGTATGATTGAGGGACGCCGTAGTCGAAGGCTCTGGAAATTTTGACCATGGGGTGTTCTTTAACGTGCGCTGACATCGCACAGTACACGGGACACTACCACTTCGCCTCCATCGAATTGCGACCACCGCGGCCGGGATCGAACCCGCGACCTTCGGGTCAGCAGTCGAGCACCCTAACCGCTACACCGCCGCGGTGGACGCATCGACGTGGTCAAAAGCAAACATCACGGCCAACGGCGTTTTCGAGTAACTGAATGCGCTCTGCCGAAATGGACTGTGGACATCTTCTTCAGATGGACACATCGAGAATAGCTCCCCGGAAGTTGTCGTACACATATTTCTTTCCTCCAGAAGTCTCAAGAGTATTGCCTGACCTCAACGCTGCGGCGTCCTACAGCCTTAAAGGGAGACGACCCAACTCACTGGATAGCATATTCTTGGAGTCTCGGGCCTACTCCATTGTACATAGATTGATCAAATAGATAAGTAATATATCTCCATAGATTAATGGACATTTTTCTTTACTTTTTTCACTCGAGTAATTCGATAAATAAATAGAGAAGTAAAGGCAATGAAACACTTACAATAACCGATAGCTGAGCTAGTTGGTAGGTATTCATGTTAAAAAGACACGGCGTGAAAACACAAGGGTGAAGTCAAGAGAGTGACCAGTTATCTCTCACGTTGACCATCACGCGCAACTGACTGATAGGTATCGCGTCTTGCCCGGGAATGCGCGCATAAACTTTAAGTGCGGAGCAATTTAAGGGACCGGGCTGTCGTATGCAGTCGTCGCATGCTGTCATCGTATGCTGTCGTAGCTTGGCGTAACGCAGGAAAAAACCGCGAATAGTATAGCCATCTGTCGCATATTGAGCGCACGCTGGCGCCAAGGAGGTCTTCTTCCTCTTGTTCTTCGGGCGCCTTGACGATGATATTAACCCATTAGGGACCGGCTTCTTTTTTTATGAGTCTTGTGAAAGCAGATGTTATTTTTATATCGTATGTACACCTGTATATATCACACTGAAAATTTCATCGTGAACGAGCTCTTAGTTTACCAAATATGGCCCGTGACCATATGGTCACGCTAGGCCCTTAGGCTACAGTAAAAATCACAAAGTGAATTTTGTTTCAGGCCTTGACACATCGCGAAAAAAAATTTGGGATTTGTTGGGCACTCATTGTAAAATGACGTGAAGCACGCAATGCACATGTCGACGTCGCATTTATTGCATTGTGTGGTCACGGTGCTGTTGCAGTTGTCTCTAGCGCACCTGCGTCTTTTGCCGTTAGGCACAGCTTCAAGGAAGTGGACTGTTTGGTTATTCAAAATGTGGACCACAAGGCGCACTGTCAACAAAGCGTCGACTTTCTTCGACGGCCAGTTCCTTTTGGCTTGTTATCCCATCTTCTCAGATAGATTTGAGGGATTTGCGTCCGGAATTCAAGTTGAGTGACGTTAGATGATGTGCTGCGCGTAAGGACCGCACGTTGCTTGTGGCTACGTCGCAAAGTGAATCGCTCACCGCCATTTCCTGCGACGAATTGAAATCCGTTAGGCATGTACGTTCGCATTCATCTGGTCAATTCCTCCCGTGAGGCAGTTATATTGGGTAACGGCGTTAGGGCGAGGCATTTAGATCTTATGTGCGCTTGAAGATAATTCCGCGTAAGGGCTTATCTCCTACACCTAAGCAGATATTTGGTGATCATACTTTTTGGTGATATTTGTTCTTCATACTCTGCTTCATCTTCATCACAGTCGCATCCACCGATGCGACAGCCGTCAGCAAGCACCGTTTTAGCACCTGCTCTAAGCTGTCTACTTGTTAGGTTGTCTACGACTTAGGGGCACGGAACGCCAGGTGGTCGAAATTTCCGGAGCCCTCCACTACGGCGTCCATCATAATCATGTCATGGTTTTGGGACGTTAAATCCCAACAGTTATTATATATTATACTTAGGCTGTGTATGAAACTATCAGAATCCTTATTTGCGAAATCTTTGTCGGAGTAGGTGGTAGCCTCTGATAGCTCAGTGTAGATAGCCGACACATCTTTATCGTCCTCTTCGAGTACTCTGGCTATATCATTTAAAGTAAACCTGGGCATACAATAAATTGGCGCGCGAGTGTAGCGGAATCACCCTTCAAAGAGCGTAAAACAAGGGAACGAACTTAACGAAAATAGGGAGCCTAAAGGCCTAGCGTGACCATATGGTAACACGTAAAATAACAAGCTTGTTCACGAGCAAGACTTTGGTTAATCTACTTCAAATTTTCACCGGAGATTGCATAGCGCACGTACTCTACAGGGACATGTGCATCACGCTATTACAAAGAACAATACAGCAAAGAAATCTGTTTACCCGAAGGACTTTGGATGCCAACGCGCCGGAGTGTAGAACCACTCTTTCGCGCCTGTTTTAGCAGCTCCCCAATAAACAAAGAAAATTTCTGCCACATGGTGTCTGCAAGGAGCACCCTCAGCTATCACAAGGCGCATTGCCGTGATTTTGGCGGGGTTTTTTAAACCTGTATAAATTGAAAGGCTTCGTCGGGATTTGCGTGACCATATGGTCACGCTGGTACCTAATGGGTTAAGTGCAGGGCAGTTTAGGGACCCGGGTTGTCGTATGCTGTCGTCGCTTGGCGTAACGAAGGCAAAACCAGGTATGAAAATACAAAAAAAGAAAGGAATCAAGCAAGAAATAGAAAGAGAGAGAAAGAAAAAGAGATAGGAAGAATAGAAAGATCAAGAAAGAGAAAAAAAATAAATAAAGAGAGAGGAAGAAATCAGTAAACATTGAGAAAGAAACAGAGAGAACGGAAACCGAAAAAAAGAAAGAAAGAAGAGGAATGAAAGAGAAAGCCGAACAGAAACAAAGAAGGCTGCCCAACTCCGCACTTCCTCCAGAATTGGCACTACTAGAGTGAAGCAGCGTTTTTTTTTTCTTTTGTCTACCTGCTTTTCCACCGCTGTACTATTTTTCAGCTAGCGGCGTTCGCGGTGTCTTGACTACTCTCTTGTGTCCGTGTTTGCACTCCCTGTCATTTTAAGGACCCCAAAGCAGCCTCTGGAAACATAAAATAGAGCGCGCGTTATTCTTTCTTGGCCTTTATCGTTCTTTTTTCGTTTTTTTTTTTTTTGGCGCTCTTCGCGACGCCAGAACGGTGATTCACGTTACATGGTTAGGGCACATATTCTCGATTGGTCCATATACGAGAAATATCAGTTGTGAATTGTTTGTCTACTACCCTGCTTTGCCATGCATTCGCCCACCAGTTCTTCCTCACCTCGCGTGATTACCGTGCGCGATGAACTTATTTCGCACTGTTTTGTGAGTTTCCGATTACGCAAGGCGAAATAACAGAGTGCAGCCGACAAGCTCGAAATTGTGATGGGCTCAGCGCTTAGTGCTCCCATTGTACACGTGCTTTATGAAGAAATAAGTGTCGAGGAGATATGGAAGGGAACGAATGGAAGAGGAACCGGATTATTTAATTCTTCCAACGGACGAACTCTTTACAGGGAAGACGATGCAGCTCTCCAAAAAATAGGCGAACCCGCTTCCACGGATACTGTATATTTTTTGATTGCGATAAAAATTATCGACACTCTGTCCAGGTTTTCAATGTCGCCATCTTGTTCCGTATAAAGCCCACATCGATAACTTTTCTACGCGCATCGTACCCGCTAGGAAAAGCTCGCGAGCGCTAGCGAGGAACACGGCTGAAGCATAGATGAAACAAGCTGCCCATCTCCATCGCACGTAGGGCGCATGCGATAACATCACACCACGTGCGAGGCCTGCCGTCGGTTGTTCCTCAACAAGAAAGGAAGCCATGTCCGTCTTTCATTGGACGAAGGAACATGAAGGGACGTCAAAGTAGGGTGGGGGGGTTGCTGCGTGGCTCGATATCCGCACCTGTGAACTTGGACTACAAGGGCGTGGTCGCGAGCGCTGGCGCGCGCGCAATTTCGGCAGGCATCAGCAAACGCGTCTCGTATACCCTTCTACGTGCTATCATCTCACCGCTTCGTGCTGTGACCACTGATACGACAAACTGCATGAGAACCACTTCTTTCCGGCGAGCGGCCGTATTCCCATACACCAGTGCGTTGCAGTTTCGCGAGATTGGATGGTTAGCTGCTAGCCTTAGTTCGTTATACCATTACATGTTGCTATCGCATTTACTGCTTCGCCCTTACGGGGAGACAGATTTTTTTCCTCAAAATTCAAGGGACAAACTTCTATCCCCATAAACTCTTGAATCATGATTCTACCCCCCCCCCCCCCCCCCCACGCCGCGCCGCCGCCGATCCGATGAACCCCGCGCCGTTGACGCGCCGCCGCCGGAGGTGGAAACACCGGCGCGCCGCCGCCGGCGATTTGGGGTCCGGCGCACAGGTCTATGAAGTTGTGTTACCCTGGAAATCGCCTATTGTCGAAATGGCCGACAATCGGAAAGTAACCCTTTCGAGGCTTCACGGACTCGTTCAGCGGCCTTCATCAAACGACCAAGCCATGAGAGCCAACGATAAGGCTATCAGGCAATGCGAGATGGATGGTCTTGCTGAAAAAAGTTCAAGATGTCCTTTCTAGCCCAGAGCCCCTGATCCAACTTGCCTCATTGTTAAAGGACAAACCACTACCAAAATCGATGTGGGAAAACCGCGCTTCGGCGTCTAAAGGCGCCAAAGGAAAAAGACGCAAAGCCGAGCATCCATGTCAAAGAGCGTGTTCTATTTCACTCAACGTTGTCTCCTTCGTCGCGTGACATTCCCGCGGGCGGGTCAAACAATTTACAACAGTCGTCTCTATGGCCCCAACGCAGTATTTGGAATTGTCTGACTCTGATAGACAAGATGAATGGTGGTGAATCCCAAATCCTGCTCAAATTCTGCTTCCATGAATCCCAAATCCCAGCTTGGGACGCTGATTGCCCGGCACCAACTTCGGGATCCGATGAGTCAAGCTTCTCCGCTTTTCTGCTCCGTTGAGCAGCATTTGTGCTCTCCTTCTCCGTGGCTATACCACACTGGCAGACGCCAGTCAGAAGCGCCGCGGCTCCAGCGCAGTGTCAGACGGCGACTGCACAGCGAATGGGAATAGCTGCGCGCACGCGCTGGCGCCACTGCGTCTACCACGGCTACGACGTCACTCCTCTGGAATGCGCAGACCGGCAGCGGTGAGTCGCGCGCGGCGGCGGCGGAGTGCGCGGGAGGTGCCGGCTCCGGTGCGCCAGCTGTGTGACATCACTGATCCTCGCGCATGCGCAGCACGGCTCTTGATGAGCCGCGCGAAAGGGGCTTGGCTAGGCCAGTGTAGCTAACGCTACAAAATACCCGCGGGGAACAGTGCGGGAGCGGGGGCGACAAACGCCGCTGAAGCGGACATCAAACGAGCCGGCATATCGCATACGCCTCGGAGGGTCCCTCCGAGGCGTATGCGATAAGATCCCCCCGCCTGTTCGACGAGCCGGGGAATGCTCAAGGTGAGGAAACGCCCCGCGCGTCTTTAACAAGCGCGGAAAAACGCGAGGGGGGGGTGGGGGGGCGGGGGGGTCCCTCATGCAGCCACTGCGACCTTTGGTTTCACGAGCGCGGTCGTCGCACGCGTTATCTCGCAATCCCAGCAGCCGACAGCGGGCGGCTGGCTCCTACGTGCTCCACTCTCAACGCGAGGACATTGTGCGAACAGTGTTCCTGGAGCGGCCGTATGCTCTTAAACCAGCATTTTGTAGAGTTGCGTGAGATCGGATCCAAAAGGGTTAGCTGCCAGCCTCACTTCCATTAACATTAGAATTTGTTGCTATCGCATTCACTGCTTCACCCTTGCGGTGAAAATGTGACTTTTTTATTATTTTTTATTTTATTTTTTTTGTTCATTTTTTTGTACTTGTATTATATCTGCAGTGTCCACTTGACAATGCTTGGGTGCGCAGTGTACTTTATTTTGTCGACAGGCAATGGCCGGGTCAGTCACGAGGTGTTCTGTTCATCTGTTATATATATGTCTCATTTTTCAATAAAACATTAGTTGAAAGTCCGCGCTGTGTCGTCTCCACTTCTGGTCTTCGTCTGTGTTTTTCGCGCTGTTAGCCACGATAAATGAAGGTTGTTTGTTTCACATACGTTTTCACAGTCTGTTTCAATGCAATACCCCAACCCCCCGCGATTGTCATCACTATTTCAAGCGCCTCCCTTACACGGCGATTGTGCACGCAGTGGTCGCTGAGAAGTTTGTAGGTAAAGTAATCACGGTAAGCTATCTCTGTTTGCAGGTAAGTGCTTGGATATAGCGTTTACCGCAATGAAGTTACATGTGGAGACGCGAATATTATCGAGGTTCTTCAAGTCGTTTCTGCTATAGACCTTATGCAATATCTGCTGCCATCTAGTGGCCGCCACGCGCATTTCTGCCATGTTGAAGGCAAGCGCGCTCCGCTTGTGCACGCACGGAGCGTACGTATCAACATGTGGCGGCTGCTACGAACGGAAATGCCGACATATTTTTGTGCGCCGTGTTGCTCAATTTGAGGAAACTGGAATGCTGAAAAAAGGTTCGCAGGAAACTAAACTCCATGTTATTATATTTCCTCGCGGTCAACGAGCAGCGGCAGATCGGTCCGTTGCTCCGGCTACTGCTTACGACCAACGCCGTGTTTACGCCGTGTTTACAGCAACGGTACTCATCAGTGAACACTTTTGGGTGTCATACCGTAACGAGAGTGCTCTCTCGCCGTGTGCTTGCCTCACACAGACAAACCGGCTTCGTGAACGAGCATCAAAGCTGCACCACGGCTATTAGCGCGTTCCTGCGCTGCTATAGACATTACTTGCTTATTACATTGCGATAACAATACGTGTTAGACATGTAGCTCGTGCGCGTCATCGATTCTCAGTGAACGGACCAATTGTGCTGTAGTGGGGTGTTGTTTGTTTTTGAATGTGAGGTTTAACAAGGTAGGCTCTTGTGGGACGCTTTTCATGTTCACTTTTCACGTGCATGAGTTGCGGAATATTTAAATTTTTTTCGTCGGTAATTTTATACATAACATACGTCGGTGACTATACAGCAGCGAAACACTCTTTTATTTCAGAAATAAAAAAAGAAGACATTGTTTTATGTAAAATTAGGTGCAAAATACATCAGGTGGATGTAGGCTGTCTCTCATAAAATACGCTTTGAACTGGGTCAACAGCACCTTCTTACCGTCATCGCTGTGCTTAGCCGTGTCGCGCGCTAAAGCTTTCATCCAACCGTCCTCTAACCATACAAAATTTATTACCTTGCGCAGATTAATTCTCAGCGATGGTGGCGGACTTGTAACGTCGTTCTCATTGTTAGGCTGTTCATTACAAGTAATAACTGTCAAAGCTCCCAACTTTACTCGTAATATCTGTGACTGAGAAATGCAGGTAACGTGTACGAGTTCTCACACATTCGTCTGACATTGTTGTGCCCCGATATATTACTACCAAATCAGACACAGGCAAGAGCTTATAGCGGCGACAGCGGCACGATTTGGGCACAAGCCTCCAACATGGCGCCGAATCGGTAGCTTACTCGAACGTCCGACAGATGGCAGCAATTTTGCATAAGGTCTATTCCGCGGCAGCCAAACACACCGGTTCTTTTCGGAAAGTCGCAATGTGCGTTCCCAATTTCAGGTATTAACACCCCGACGCTCTGCTCCCTGTTCGTGGGCTGCAAAATCGATTGCTTCACCAGCAGCTGATGATTGCGCAAACTTTCATCGTAACGAAAAACTGAGCGGGCGCAAGCACGAGGAAACAACACGGCAGCGGTCGGCGACGGCGTCAGTAGGTACCCAGGCATGTCGGTTGCGCATTCCGGAAGTGACGAAGGAGCGCTGCGTGACGCATGTGCACACTCTGTATACGTAACACATACAACAAGTCTGCACTTACCGAAATTCATTTGCCTTCTGAATTTTTGCTTCATCTGGAACAACTTTATGGGCTCAAAATAGGGCTGCATTACCACCGCAGTCCTGAACGCACAGCCGTTATTACTGTTACATAAAGCCAAAGAGGGAGGAATACCAGTATCAAGGCAGTAACAACGCCGCCCCAATGTTATTTTTACGAAATGGCTATTATTGCGGGAGGGACTGATAACAGCAAAAGTACAGTGGCACTGCAGTGCACTTGGAGGCAGCAAGAGGGAATGCAGGCGGTAACAACAGTGGCGAATTTAATTTAGCCCAATACAGCTAGCATTGGACACGGTGAATATGCAAGACCAGACCATTTTCCTTTTGATAGCGCAATAGCACACAACAGTGTCTTTTTCAACTTTTTTGATCACTGGCTTTACTCAACAGAAAGATATAACAAAACATAGACGTTTCGCCACCTATACGGGTGGCATCGTCAGAACACAAATGGCACCAGATGAGAGAATACGTGATACTTATATCTTGCCGTAAACATCCGGCAGAGGGCCACGATTACTATTGCATGCTGACTGATTACGATGAATGAACCATGATTCCACAAATTTTCTTGGGCCCCATCGTTGTTCCCGCGCCAGCGTCGTCGCATTATCGAGATCAAACACGTGTCCCTTTCGTCATGCAGTGGTCAACTAATTCTGTTTTAGCTCGTGTGGCATGTGTGGCCTTCGTAACGTCCCTTGCGTGTTCCTTGAGGCGGGTACGACGTCGTCGCCCCGTCTCACCGATGTAGGTGGCATCACAGTCCATGCAGTCGACCTTGTATACAGTGGCGTACCAACTCTTTCGCGAGTGGGGGGCAAACCTACCTCACTTGTCGGCCGTGATTTGCGCGCGTATATATATATATATATATATATATATATGGTGTTCGTCAGGGAGGGAAAGAAAAGCTGAAACAAAAAAAAATGCCCCCCACCTCCCCGAAGGGAATCGTGAGGAAATGCGAATGCATTTCGGGCGCGCTTCACTCCATTTATATATGGTGGTTGTGTTTCGAAGAAGGAAAATGCGCCTAATTTCTGCAGCCCGGTCGGGAGCACGGCGCAGCGCCTCTTTTTTTTTTCCTTTTTTTTCTGTTTTTTTTATGATTTTTTTTATTTTCTTTTTTTTTTCTTTTTTTTTCTTTTTTTAAATTTTTTGTTCTTTTTTTCTTTCTTTTAAATTTTTTTCTTTTTTTTTCATATATATATGTGCGAGCGAGCGGACGGGAGAGTGGGGCGCACGGAGGAGAGAGCGAACGGCGAGAGAAGGAGCGGCGAAGCACTGCACCTACCCTCTCCTACACTCTCTCCACACACGCGGGAGCTCCGCCGAGCTCCCGCGATGCGAGCGCCCTCACACACCAGAGCGCGCTCCTCCTCTCCACTCACTCTCCGCTACTCCACCCGCACTACCTGCTCCGGTTGCTAGGGGCGAGGATAAGCGCGCGCGCCCGCAGCTGTTACTATGGGAGAGGGAGTGAGAGCGGAGAGATAACATCTGCCGCGGACAACGCCAACGCCGCACAACGCCGGATGCCTGACATAGCCCTGACTAAGAAATGCATTCGCATTTAAAAGGAAAGACGGAGAGCCGCCGGAAGCGGGCAGGTTATCCGTGTATTGCTCATAACCGCTGGATAAAAAAGCGCACGGTACGGCCTGCCGCGTCGAGCGGCTTTCTATGGGAGAGCGCGTGTCTGTCGTAGTTGCAGTTACGACCCGCTGCGGCGCGACGGGGCGGGGGACAGGGAGGGACGGGGGAAACGGGTGGCGGCGGCTCCGTCGGGGCGCAGCCGCAGCAAATTAGTTGGTGGTTGTCACAACAGTGACCCCACTCAGTTGTTCTAAGGAGTTTTTTTCAATCTCATTTATCGCAGTGATGACATATCACATATTTAGTTGAGTACGCTCGCGTTATCTGGTTAAAAAAAGCCCATTAAGCTTCGATGTGCGCGTGCCCAGCTCCCTGACATTTTTTTCCCCCAGGACCAGCTTCTTGCTTTGCAGCTACAAAAAAAAAAAATCGACAATGCATGTAGCAGAATTATATGGCGCTGAATGTGCACGTGAAAAAGTGGTTATTATTTATGAGCATGTAATGCATCGTTTGTTATTTTAACATATTTTGATTTCCATGACATTTCTTCAGCACCTTCGCTTTTTCTCAGCCGGAATGCCTCAGAAGTATTTTTTTTAAACATCTGAGCAATACATTCATATTTTTTATACAAAGTGTATTAAAAAAACATAATTTGGATTTTTTTTCATGTTATCCGATAAAGGATAGCGTGCCCAAAAAGTAATTCAGCTTTGAATGCTGGACTACTAGCGGATTTTATATGGTCACGCGCTCCTCGTAACTTTGTTGAAAAGGCTGCGGAAGTATATATTCATTAGAAGTGGCTTGCAAATATCTTGACAGGTTTTAGTAGGACAATATCAACAAATATATATATATATATATATATATATATATATATATATATATATATATATATATATATATATATATATATATATATATATATATATAAGGCCGATCACTGGGGTGACTAATATCTCGAAGAATGAAGCTGACAATAATGACTACAACTCCAATTTTATTTAACTCAAGCAACAAAACCACGGAATGGCGGGATAAACTGAAGCTATATTATTCATGCGAGACATTCGCTTCCCCAGTTTTTTTCAGACGGCCGAATCAGAACCACGTTTTCATATTTACACGTAGTAGCACGCAAAACCACGGTTGCTGTAGGGCAGTCGAATACACGTGCCTTCCTTGGAGCGAGCACAGGTGCCTTTGTCGACAATACATAGTAGAAAAAAGAAACAGTAATGATGACAGAACCATGTGATGGGGGCGCCGAAGACAAGCGCGTTGGTGTGCAGCCAAGATTCGCCAGTGCCTGTACAGCGGCTAACATCAAAAACGGATGGTTTTATGGTTGGTACAAACTGGAAGTAGACAGGGAAGCCAAAAGTTGGGTGCACAAGCTGGAGGCATAACAAAACAACTATAAAAAAATAACGTAAAAATGTAAACAGAGATGAGTATACTTCAAAGCGTTTATCCTCCCCCCCCCTTTTTTTTTTGTCTACCATAGCTCTTTCGAAAACGACCCGCCTCACTTTGTCCCGGTGAGTGGCTCTCAACGTGCGTGTTGGCTGCCATGTATATTTGTTTAAAATAAACCCTTGTCGTCGCCCACCAGCCGCTTTTCGGCACTTTTTTTGTCTCCGCATGTTTCGCTGAGGTAAGTTTGAGTCACCGCAAATGACTACAGCGGCCATGCGTGCTTTTCGACAACGAACATCAATACCACATGGCATTACGGGGCGAACGCACGACACCGCAACGCGACAGCGTTCAGAGTAACCGGAACCAATGACAAAGGTACCGCGGGCTGAAAGGCGGAAATTAGAAAAAAAACGAGAGATAAGAGAAAACGGGAAGGTGGTGTCGCGGCTCCTGGATGCAACGTTTGCAGCCAGCGGCAGCGGTGGTGTAAAGCAAAGCATATACTTGCCGGATACGGGATGGAACACCTTTTTTTTCTGTGTGTGTGTGCGTATCGGTAATTGCGATGGGTACACGCAAGATGGATTTTAAAAGAAGATTTCGGGCGTCACACGAAGACGCACGCGCTCAGTCATAACTGCCGCAAGCGCACTGCGCATGTGATTCCGCGGGCGCTCGCGAAACCCGTCCCCCCTCGGTGGCGCCGCGGCGGTGGTCCGGTAAACTAGACCTGTCGCCGGTTTCGGAGCACGCGGCAGGCCGCATTGCCGTGCGCTCTTTTATACGGCCCGTGGTATTGTCTACGAGGGGTGATAAAAAGGGCGGCCTGAGCAAGCGACCAATAAAAAGCGGAAAAGAGAAGAATTGCCGCTTCAACCGAACCATCCGAACTTGAACTCCATATGTGCGCTGACTGCTTCAACCGATTCCCACAACGTATGGGATCTCCCGAATTTTAAAACGAAAGTGTTTTATGCAAGGGTCCACCAAGATATCAGTGACGTATTTCCGTTACACAAATGACGCCGAAAAATATGTACACGATTGGATGTTAAAGAAAAAAGGTTCCGTGAAAGGGCATCGAACATACGACCTCTCGATCCGCAGCAACAAGTTCCGATCACGCTATCCACTGCGCCATGGCCACAGACTCTAACGGCTTTACAAACGCGCCTTTTATATCTCACACTTTCCTCTTACAGTGCTCTTGGTCAGCGGCGTGGTGTCGCTCTTTTGGAGCGGTAAAGTAAACCAATTCATCATTGCTGTGGCCTCCACGATTAGCGCCTTCAATGCGTGTTGCTACGCGTTTTCAATAGTAGTGCACACGCATTGGGCACGTTTTCAATAGTAGTGCAATTTTGTCAACGCCTTAACACACTGCTAGGTGGCGACCTTAGCCCAAGCGTTGGTTTTGCTCATAGCGTCCATTCAAACCAGAAATAGCTCTGCGACGCACCCCTGCCTCACCTGGATGTGATAACTGCGTTCCTCGCTTACGCTCGCCCCGAGAACAATGGCGGCCGGGCTAAAGGGGCGACAGGACGCGCTTAGCGTTTCCCTCTAGTCCGACCGTGGTGTTCAATCACATTCAACATGCCGCGGGATGGCGACCTTACCCAATTTCTGCATCCAACATGTGATGGTTTTCTGGCTATCATGCCTCTTTCTCTGATTGCGCTCTGGCCGTTAACATCTCCAGCTATCAGAATGGTTTATTTAATCATTGACCACGGACGTTAGTCGTTGGAATGGAGATGTACCACCAAATGTCAACGAGGGTGCATCGACGTTAAACGGTGCTATAGCTGCCAAACACCAAAACATACATTGGGCAAACCCTCCTGTATCAATGTACAGTAAAGATTCAATTAGCTCTGAAAAGGGCACGTTTTACTTTCGTGCTATACTGATTCCTATGACGGACGGATCGCGCATGTTTTTTTTTTTTGTTTTTTTTTTTTTAATGAATGACTGCGTTATACTTTTTCATAATAACTACTACACTTTCTTGCGTATATTCAGGCTTGTGTAGGTTATAATTTGCCTTGTTTGCTAATAGTCCAAACAGTGTTTCTAGCGCGTGCTTATTAACATTATTACTTTTATTATATTACACTTGTTGTCAACTTGTCAACCCTTTTCTTTAAAGAAATGAATAATTTATCGTGTTAGGGACGTAGTACATTGTTTACACTCATCGTATATGTATTTACAACATTTATGAAAGGGCCCTGCGGCACCTCCATAAATACGCCAATACAAACGATGTAACCAAAATTTTTCTTCAAAGAAAATGTTTGCGATTTTAACGTTAAACTATCCCTCGTTGCTTCCTTCCGCAATGGTCGTTAGCTGTTTATGATTGGTCGAAACATTCTGGATCATGCACACAGCACCTGCTCGTTACGCGAGGCTACAAATGACTCGAAAATGATCCATTGCGTAATGACCACTTATGCACGACCACGTAAAAAATAAGAGAACGAACTATTTTAAATATGGCATATTGTTGGCCAGTGGTTTCTCGGCATCCGTAAAAATTTTCTGCGTGCCATACAGTCGCCTGCTTGTTACACGACGTCACGAATCTGCGAAATGTCGTGGTATTCATTATGACATATGCACACTAAACAGCGCATTCATGTGCTGAACAATACCTAAAACTTTTTGGAATAGTCGGAGAGCGTCTTCTTCTAAACGTAATTCAAGTAGGCTGCCCGCCGATCACATTAGCAGCGGCTGCTTGTAACAGCTGGCGAGATGGATTCATATGAGTATAATAAATATTTTAAATTGCAGCATAACGACGATTAGCTGTTTGTGCACGTATACAACTCTGTGAGCTCATCCTTGCTCAGAGAGAGAGAGGGAGAGAAAGAAATAAGCAGCGCTGCGCGCGTGTGCGTCTTTGCTGACCGAGTTGTATTTTGAGCTGTAAAAGTCAATTCAAGTTGAATGAAAACCAACTAGCCCGACTGTTAATTAAGTCTCCTTAGTCCGAAAAACCACGGACCTTAACCATCTTCCTGGTCCGGTGGATCAAGTTGCGGGGCAAACATAAAAGCTGAGCTTCCCACTGTGCTCGAGTCCACTGCTTTATTCGTCGCCTTGTTGGAAGCTGCCACCATCGCTGCAAGCCACCATAAGCAACGCTGATCAGGTTGATCGGAGACTAAAGCTGAAACCTTTTTTGGCGCTTCCAGTACGGCAAAACTAAAAGATTAACAAAACTTCGTCACAGTTATCGGCTCACATCAGCTTCGACAGAGCCGCGGTGATGCTATTCCTTTTCAATGAAAGAAAATGATTTTCCTGAAGCAGGAAGCGGTTTGATCGGTCCGTAAAACGTTTGCTCGTTCGCACCAGCATTTGCGTCATCGATTATTTAAATGTCAGTCCAGGCACCGCAGAATAAAAGCATGAATGAATCTAATGTTCTATGGCCCCTGCTCAGCGCTAGCCTGCTCTGCAATGCTACAGCACAAGGCACGAACGCGTCGCATAGGGGGCCCGCACCGCAAAAAGCCTATAAGGAAACTCTTCACAGCAGAAGGGTAGCAAAATTTTCATGATATAATTAAGTGATTACTGTGATGAAAGGAAAACTTCACCTCAGTTGTTGATTTCCCAGCGCACAGCCGACAGTGACCGCTGCCGAAAGTGGGGGGGGCTCTGCCCCCCTAACTTTTCGCAGTGGGGGGAGCTCGCGCCCCCCCTTGCCCCCCCCCCCGGCTGATACGCCTATGCTTGTATATAACTCCGCTTTGTTCGTCCGGGGGGTGCGGTCCTTTGGTTTTGGGAACATATTTGCCAGGGTGCGCATGGGCTTAAAAACAGTACGAACACCGAAAGGCCGCAAGGCCCTACGCACTGCTTCTGACACACCGCGAACATATGGGATACACACAAAAGATGTTGCCTTACTTCTACTACTCTCGCGAGGTCTTTGCATGCGTCGTCGCGTATCGTCAACAAACCGCTGAGGGTAGCGCCGTTTCTTCAAGAGACTGGCAACATTTGTTTCTTCGCGCATCCTCAGGGCCTGCGTTGACGATAGCACGTCGCAGCGTGACAGAAGTGTCCGAACAACAGCATACTTGTGTTCCGCAGGGTGGTGCGAGTCGAAACTCAGCACAGTGGCGCTGTCGCAAGATTTGCGGTATACGGCTGTCTCCAATGAACCGCCCTCACTCCGACGTACGAGAACATCGAGAAAAGACAACGTGCCCCCCATCCTCCATTTCACAAGTGAATTGGATGGCTGCATGAACGTTATTGAGCGCCACATGCATAGCCTGCAGATTTTTCTTTTCTACAATGACGAAAGCTGCCGTCTTTAACGCAAGATGTAGCATACCCGCACTCTGTACGCTGAAGGCAAGGCAAACGGGTGAAGTAGCGGCGGCTGGGAGGTGAAAAAACGAAAAAAACCGCCAGGCCTGCGCGGAACGTGCAGCACAGTCACAGCGAAAGCTGGAAGAGTGACCTTTCGGGAACATTTTCTAAACACACTTGGGGCAACTACTACAAGCACACTTGCATGGTACCCACTACGCCATAAATAATCATAACTTTTGTGTAGTGGGGGAAGCGTTCACTATGCCATTATTCGTCATTCTTCGGAAGAGCGTGGTACCCGCTACGCACTTGTAACGCATTATGTGCACTTTGTTGATGCTGTGGCTGACGACGATGAAGAATTATGCCAGGGGCTTTTGTAATGGGTTGGAGCATTGAACGACTCACTCGTTACGCGGTTCGCATTGTGTGACGCCTGGTTGTTACTTTACTGTCCTAAAACGCTTTATTACACATGTTAACGCGATTCCTTGCACTACATGAAGCCTGCACAGCAGGCCCGTAGCCAGAAATTTTTTTCCGGGGGGGGCACCTGTTGAAAACTTCGAAAATCACCTATTTTAAACGAAAGTGTTTTATGCCGGGGTCCACCAAGATTTGAGTGACGTATTTCCGTCACGGAAATGACGTCGAAAAAATACGCATGATCAGAAGACAAAGAAAAAAATTCCCCATCTCCCGCTAAAGGGAACCATGTGTGGATGCGAAGCAGCGGGGGAGATAATTAGCTTGAACGGGAGGAACGTCGCCGCTCTCATTTCACGACAGTGGTCCGGGCGCTCATCACGGCGCTGCACAGGAGAGAGAATGAGGCGCGCGCGCTCCGTCATTTTCATACCGCAGAACTACCGTGGCGCCCCCCAGCGGAGTATGCAGCTGTCACACCACCTGTCGTGCGCGCCGCTCCATAGAGGATTCCTAGAGGAAAGGACGGGGCGACCGTAGGGGAGGAGAGAGAGGTGGAGGGGACGTGCATGCGCTGTGGGGGGTGTGGGACGCGGGAGCCGCTCCGTGGAGTAGAGGATTCTTAGAGGAGAGGGGGGAGAGGACGCGCATGCGCTGTGGGGATGTGGGCGCCGCTCCGTAGAGTAGATGATTCCAAGACTAGAGGAAGGGGGTGAGCGTAGGAGAGCATAGGGGAGGGGACGCGCATGCGCTGTGGGGGGTGTGGGACGCGGGGGCCGCTCCGTAGAGTAGAGGATTCCTAGAGGAGAGAAAGGGGGGTCAGCGTAGGAGAGAGAGGGGGAGGGGACGCGCATGCACTGTGGTGGTGTGGGACGCGGGAAGGACTAAGCCCCCCTCCAAACACATGCAAGCAAGATCAATGAATGGGGTCAACCTGGGCGACAGACATCACCTGCCTAGCCATTGCTAAGCAGCCTCTCTGTGCTCTCGGCCATGACTCTAGTGACTGTAGTAGTGGTTGACGGCCTTCATATTACTACAGTGTTCTGGTTCGCATAATGGGTGCTTCCCTACTTCATGAAAGTGGCCGGACGCGGGACGGGGGACGCGGGACGCGGGACACGGGAGCCCCGAGCATAAGATGCTTCGCATCTAAAAAGTTCCGTCAACAGGAGTCGAACCTCTGACCTCTTGGTCCGCGCCAACAGATGCCGGGCACGCTATCCACTGCGCCACAGTCACATACTCCGTAGTTGTTAAAAAAAAAAATCACCGCCCAAGCACTCCGTAGAAATGGTTAACCAGCGAAGCTGAAATGGGCGGCCCCGGTGTTTAGCAGTGGGTTCAACCCGACGCTGCGCTGAAGCCTTCCACAATTATCAGTGCCAGGTTGTGAACGAACCACAGGCGGTCACAGACGTCGCAGCCGAAGTCAAACTGCCGCTGGAGAAACTCTCGCCGAAAGCGGGCGTTCGCCCCGGCGAACGCGTTCCCGCAATCATCACGTCGACGCTGTTCTGACCGCAACGCCGCTTATTCGGCGCGCCGTTGCTGCAAGCGTTTGACATCGCGAGCTAACTCGGCGGCGTGGTTTGCAGGATACGCCCGCCACCGGCGCTTGCATTCCCGTTCGCGATTTAGCGCGGCTTGGAAGGCTGCCGGATCGTCGGTACGCAGTTGCTGCCGGCACTCGGCCTCGCGGGCCTGTTCTTGTGCCCGGACTGCAGCATCAGCCCGGCTTATGCGAGCTCTCTCACGTTTCCACTGTCGGCGCTCTTCTAAAGTTCTCCGCTGTTCGGGAGTTCGTAGGATCCATGGCTTACGCATGTGGAAGCTCTCAGTCGAAACTGATGCGCGCGTGCTCCGCGCGTCCGCGCCACGGCCGCGAAGGGATGGACGACGTCACTCACGGCCCAGCCAATGGCGCGCGAGCTTGGGTACGACGCTCAGAACGACGTAACTGTTAGCACAGCCAATGGAGAGCGCTCGTGACACAGATGCCGAGCGGTCTTTCGTTTCTCCTAGCCATATACAGCTTTCGCTGTAAAAAGCCTTTTATATCTACCACTGTCCTCTCACAGAGCTCTTGCTAAAGTGAAGTAATGCATCATGACAGTGAAATTCATGATTAGTTGTTTCAAAGCGTCGTTTCTACGCGTCCATCCCATTCGGCGCGTTTCGAATACGAAAAGTAAATTTTGTCAACGCAATATCACACTGCCAGATGGCGACCTTACCCCCTAGCATCGGCCTCGATCAGAGCATCCGTCCATACCAAAATTGCTCTGCAACGCGCGAGGGCGTTGCGTGGCCGTAGCTCCGCGTTCCCAACTTAAGCTCGCCCCGCGAAAAACCGCAGCCGGCCAACAGGGAAGACTCGACGCGCGTTGCGTTGCTCTCTCGTCGGACAGCGTTGTTCAGTAACTCTAACATGCCGCTAGTAGGCGACCTTAGCCCAAGTTCGGCGTCCAATGAGTGACGCTGTTCTGGCTGTCGCACCGCTTTCTCTAATTCCGCTCCCACCGTACAGCTACTGGAAGCATCTATGACCACATCATCATCAGCCTGTCTACGCCCACGGCAGGGCAAAGGCCTCTCCGATGTTTCGCCAATCAACCCGGTCCTGTGCTTTCTGCTGCCACGTTATACCTGCAAACTTCTTAATCTCATCTACCCACCTAATTTTCTGTCTCCCCCTAACGCGTTTGCCATCTCTTGGAATCCAGTCAGTTACCCTTAATGACCAGCGGTTATCCTGTCGACGTGCTACGTGCCCGGCCCATATCCATTTCTTCTTCTTGATTTCAACTATGATATCCTTAACCCCCGTTTGTTCCCTGACCCACTCTGCTCTCTTCCTGTCTCTTAAGGTTACACCTATCATTTTCCTTTCCATCGCTCGCTGCGTCGTCCTCAGTTTAAGTTGAACCCTCTTTGTAAGTCTCCAGGTTTCTGCTCCGTAGGTAAGTACCGGTAAGATGCAGCTGTTATATACCTTCCTCTTGAGGGATAGTGGTAGACTACCATTCATGATTTGATAATGCTTGCCGAATGAGCCCCATCCCATCCTTATTCTTCTAGTTATTTCACTCTCATGGTTCGGCTCCGCGGTTACTACCTGTCCTAAGTAGACGTACTCCTTTACAACTTCCAGTGTCTCGCCACCTATCGCAAAGCGCTGTTCTCTGCCAAGATTGTTCCACATTACTTTAGTTTTATGCATATTAATTTTCAGACCTACTCTTCTACTTTCCGTATCCAGTTCAGTAATCATAAGCTGTAATTCGTCTCCCGCGTTACTCATCAATGCAATGTCATCAGCGAATCGCAGGTTACTGAGATACTCTCCATTAATTTTTATCCCTAACTCTTCCCAATCTAGGGCCCTGAAAACCTCCTGTAAACACGCGGTGAATAGCATTGGAGAGATCGTGTCTCCCTGTCGTACGCCCTTCTTTATTGGGATTCTGTCGCTTTCTTTATGGAGGACTATCGTGGCTGTGGATCCGCTGTAGATTTCTTCCATTATGTTTATATAGGCTTCGTCGATGCCCTGATTCCGCAGTGCCTGCATGACTGCTGATGTCTCCACCGAATCAAATGCCTTCTCGTAATCTATGAAGGCTATGTATAGGGGTTGGTTGTATTCCGCGCATTTCTCTATCACCTGATTGATAGTATGAATATGGTCTGTTGTTGAGAAGCCTGTACGAAATCCTGCCTGGTCCTTTGGTTGATTGAACTCTAATGTCGTATTAATTCTGTTAGCAATTACTTTTGTAAATAGCTTGTAGACAACGGACAGTAAGCTGATGGGCCTGTAATTTTTCAGGTCCTTGACGTCCCCTTTCTTACGGATCAAGATGATGTTGGCATTCTTCCAAGAATCTGGTATCCTCCCTGTCGAGAAACACTTAGTATACAGGGTGGCCAGTTTTTCTAACATAATCTCTCCACCGTCTTTCAACAGGTCTGATGTTACCTGATCCTCACCAGCCGCTTTGCCTCTTTGCATTCCCTTTAGGGCTTTCTTTACTTCTCCGGTCAATACTGGTGGGATGTCAGATTCCTCTGGGCTATTATTGCTTCTTACGTTATCAACCTGACTGTCTCGGCTGCTGTACAGATCTCTGTAGAACTCTTCCGCTACCTCAACTATTCTATCCATATTGGTTGTGACCTTGCCTTCCTTGTCCCTTAATGCAGACATCTGATTTTTGCCTATGCACAGTTTTGTCTTCGTAGCTTTGAGGCTTCTTCCGTTCGTTAGAGCATGCTCAATTCTCTCCATATTATACTTTCTTATGTCGGCTACTTTACGCCTATTGATTAACTTGGAAAGCTCCGCCAGCTCTATTTTGTCTGTTGCATTTGAGGCTTTCATGGTTTGACGTTTCTTAATGAGGTTTTTCGTCTCTTGGGATAGCTTACCAGTGTCCTGTCTAACGACTGTACCCCCGACTTCCACTGCAAAGGTAGGCAAGAAGCAGGCTGGAGATCATGCAGTTGGGGAATATGGCATCGGCTCTAGAAACGCCAGAGGGGGAGTTACTAGTAGAATTCGCAGAACGCAATAATTTACGGATCTTGAATACCTTCTACAGAAAACGGGCTACTCGTAAGTGGACGTGGAGGAGTCCTAATGGTGAAACTAAAAATGAAATAGACTTCATAATGTGTGCACACCCGGGCATTGTACAGGATGTGGAAGTAGTTAACAAGATCCGATGCAGTGACCACAGAATGGTAAGATCTAGAATTCACCTAGACTTGAGGAAAGAACGGCAGAAACTGATACGCAAGAAGCCGATTAATGAACTAGCTCTGAGAGGGAAAGTACAGGAATTCAGAGTTTCACTTCAGAATAGGTACGCGGCTTTAACCGAGGAAAGCGACCTTAGCGTTGACGCAATGAATGATAACCTGACTATGACCACAAGGATCTGTTTAATCATTGATCATGGACGTTAGTCGTCGGGATAGAGATGTGCCGCCAAGCGTCAACGTGCATGCATCCACGTTAAACGCTGCTATAATTGTAAACACTAATAGACGTTGTGCAAGCTATCTTACATCAATGTACCGTAAACATTCAACTACTTCTGTAAGGAGACATTTCACTTTCGTGTTATACCGATTCCTATGACGGAGGGATCAACCATGTTTTTTTATTATTTATTCGCGGTAAAATACCCCCCTCCATCCGAATTTCGGGGGGGGGAGGGGGCGGGACCCTAGCCCCCCCCCGCCCCCCCCCCCTTCTGGCTACGGGCCTGCTGCATAGGGTCAGTTCGCAACGGAGTGTCGAGCACCGGCTTAGCTCACTGGTAGTGCTGGGCTGCCACGCAGAGGGCCCGGGTTCGATTGCCATTCTGTCCTAGGTATTATTTATTTGTTTCGTTTTTTTTTTCTTATTTTGAGTGATAGTGGTTATGGACACCGCCGGCGGCGGCGGGCAACTACGGCGCAAAAACGGCATTTTTTCTGATCTCATAACAGCTTTCGCTGCAAAAGAAGGACAGAAAAAGGCAGTCCGCAACCGCGCTCGGCCGGCATCGCTAGTCCGACGTGCAGCCGACCCCTTTGGCTAGCAAGAAACCGCGCGCTCAGCGCTACGCTGGCCTGCAACCTCATACCGGCGTCGGCGGCCGACATAGTGCCGGTTCAGTTTGCTAGATGTAGCTTTGAAGTCGGCACCTTAAGTCGGCATGTCTACTGGCCGAGCTTCTAGGGCCGTAAGTCGGCAACAAGCCTGTAGCCGAGTAAGGGGCGACATTGGCCAAAAAGCGATGGTCTGCCAAGTTTGCTTGGGTCCTAACCCACTGAACCAGCGTTAACGGCTCTCCAAAATACCCTTGTAAAGCTTTCTATACTACGGCTACTACATTGCTGCACATTGCTGCAGTTACAATTGCTGCACATTGCTGCAGTTACAATTGCTGCACATTGCTGCAATTACACATTGCTGCAGCGCGTGCTAATTGAACTCTTGTAGCGTACAGTTAGGACAAGTGGAAGATGGGACCATGCCCCACCTCTCCAGTCTGTCTCGTGTTGGGAGTACTCTTGATCCCTGACGCCACATCATGTCACAGAGATAACCAGGCAGAAAGGATGCCGGTATTGCGCTCCAGGAGACACGACTCGATCGTGCTCTACGTTCTAGAGGAACCACAGAGAGCAGCAGGGCCGGCGTTGTATCTACTACATGGTTTTCTAGAATGTCTACATCAGGACAACCCTGATGTGCGTGTCGATAAAATGCAGGCACGTGAAGTCCTTGCGGCGCGGAGTTAAGCCGGGCCCCCGGTAAGAAATACCGTATATGAGTGCCTAAGAAATAGCAGGCGAAATCACGCGTGGGACACTGAACACCGTGTAACAAGCGAAGCAAGAATCGCAGAGCAAGCAATCGGCCGCGAACAGACACAAATGCTAACGCAAATCCACTGTAGTTGCGTGGTGGCCCAAGCGCAGCTCGGCAAACCAGCTCAGTTCCACCTGATCAGAAAAATGAGCCAATGAGGGATTGCAACGACCTTCTTATTCGTAATGGGGGCTGTACGACACGAGATGTGTACCCTGCACGGCAGTAAAATAGACTGCTTAGTGCCTTCTTTCCAACACTGGTACATCGTACTTTTGCGCTTCCCGGACGTATCATTCTACATCTTCGAGGACTGAAACCCACACGGAGGCTGATATGCCGTAGTAGGTATAGTCAAGCCCCAGAATGCGAATAGAGCCGCTTTTCCTGAAGACCGAAAAAGGTTCTGGGGAACTAATGAACAAATATCGATATTTTGAAAATTTTTACGCAGCACCTAAAATAGCCCCATACTCAGCAAAAAGCGGTATCCTACGGGATAAGCTGTCTTCGTTCTTCAGATACAGCGTGATGTCATCGGCCAAAGCGGTCATCTTCACGGTACCACGATCAGGTAGCGGAAGGCCTCGAACATATGGGTCGTCAAGTAGCGAGCGCAGGAATGGTGCGAGGATGAGTACAAAAAGTGCTTGGGATAGAAGACAACCCTGGCGAGCACCGCGGCTTACAGGAAATGGAGCACTTTCATAACAATCAAGAAACAACGTACTGTGTATATTTCTGTATTTATTTCTGAGAAGATCAACGAAGTTTTACGAGAAGCCAGACTCTGCCATTACGCTAAATATGCAGCTCTGTTAAAAGTGATCGAGTGCCTTTTCTTGATCATGGGAAACCAAGAGTCCAGCTACTGATCTCGCCAACGTGTACGCAATTATATCACGAGTAACAAAGGGGCGACTGTGAATTTCTCTTCCAGGAATCGAGCACGCCTGATGATGTCCTATTAATGCATGCATCAGGGTTCTGAAACGCCGAGTGACAACTGCTGCAAGAAGTTTGTAATCAACGTTGAGAAGCGTAATTGGTCTCCATTCCTCTGGGCGAATCGGCGATGGGTCAGGCTTAGGTATTAGCACATTTCGACCATCGTGAACGCTATCAGGGAAATCGAAGTCCTCGAAGAAGCGGCAAATAAACGAAGTGAGAGGGGCACCAATCTAACCCCAAAAGATTAAATAAAACTGAACGGTCCACCCATCCGGCCCAGGGGCCGAACCATACTTCGTGGAAGACAAAGCCTCTTTCACCTCATCAGTTGTCGGACTTGCACAAAGTTGAGCAGCTACCTCTGGTGGACCCTGAGGCAGCCCACTTAGTATTGTGAATTTCTCGGCGGCACCATGATGCGTTCACATAGTCGTACGAGTCATGTTTTCAAAATGAGCTACGAAAACTGATCGATCACGCGCAGGTGGCAACGCAGAGGGAAGGCCTCTGGCGGCCTGAGTTCCCAGCGGACTCGACTGTCTGAGAAACGAGTTTCTTGCCAAGGGCAGAACCTCGGGGTGAGCACGTGGATTACGTCTGCAACGCCAAGCAGCCGCCAACAACGACGGTGCTGCAATAAGGCGTTGGAAACGTCCCCGTAACTCTCACTGTCATGTTCGCATCGATTGAGTTAGTCGATCGACCCGACGAGCAATGCGTCACTTTGTGGCAAGGTCGACAGCTGGGCTAGTTGGCATGGTTCCATACTATTTAAAGCAGTGCAACCGACAGGACAAGGTGCGGCGTTCGTTGTGTGCACATCTTGTCCTGTCGGTTGCGCTGCTTTAAATATAATTTGGAAACGAGGAACCCAGCCTTCAAAAAACACGTACACAAGAAGAGAAGTAAGACGACCACACCCACTGGGGACTAACAATAATTTAACGAAAAAACATTTGCTCGAAAAGGAAACCCGAAACGCCCCCCCCCCCCCCACCCACCCACCAAAGATATCATGTAGGGCGCATGCGCGTTTGGGGTTTCCTTTTCGAGCAGATGTTTTTTCGTTAAACTGTTGTTAGTCCCCAGCGTGTGTGGTCGTCTTACTTCTCTTCTTGTGTACGTGTTTATTGAAGGCTGGGTTCCTAGTTTCCAAGCTATATACCAACAGGCCCAACACCAGACTCTTACTTTAAATATAATGTAGCTTTGTAGTAGTGTCCACTAGTTCTTCCGACTCACGACGTCTAAGGGCACGCCTTTCGACTGAGCAGTGTAGACGCCACTGTACCTTGAGCGCATCCCACGACTCTGAACCGGATCCAAACAGGGAGGCGCGCGCGACTCTTGATAAACTGGAGCACGAACGCGTGTAATGCAAAACGCGGATGTCACGACGCCATGGCCTGACTGACGAAGAAAGAATTGGGGGACCTTTAAGCTTCGCCTTTAAGAGTTGAACGCGATAGCGATATCCTGTCCCTAGTGCTTACTTCAATCACTTAGTGCATAATATGTAATGGGTAGCATGCTTTAAACCACGAGCAATTATGAGCAGGAAATGTTTTAGAACTTACTATGCACCCACTACGTGGTCTTGGGGGAATACGCGCAGTAATGTGTGTGCCTTTTGTAATGGGTGGCCGGCTTTTAACCACGATGTCATTATGATATTCACATGTTCTGACGCCCGATGGCAATGTACGCTTGTACCACAGAATATTACTGCGATATTACATGTTGTATTGTGACGCCTGTATACAGGACGCGTGTGTTTGTAAAGCATGAAAGTTATTTTCACTGCATTTCCAAGCAGAGGAAGTTATTTTCAATGTAATTCCAAGCAGAAGCATGGCTGTTCTACCACACAGCCATGCTTCTGCTTGGAATTACATTGAAAATAACTGGTAATAAAGAAAGAAAAGGAAGCATGGCTGTGTGGTAGAACACCTGCTTGCCACGAAGACGGCCTTGGTTCGATCCTCACTCGGACCCGGAAATTTTTATTAATCATTTTTTATTTGCATCTTTCTCGATTTTTCGGTCACGGACAAGATGATTTTTCGCTCACAACCAACGACGCCGCCGCCGACGCCTCTTTAAGGAGATCTTGAACGCGATATCTCCTTAACGAAAGCAAGCCTTGAGCGCCACTGGTCGATGACCGGAAAAGTAAACAGGGGATGATGGTAATGATATCACAGCGGATCGCGACACGCAAGAAGCTAGCGCACTTGGCATGTAGAAGCGATACAACCTACCAGACGATGCGGCACACTGCCAAATCCAGGCATATTGCGATCCATGTACTAGTCTGTACGCATCTATCAAAGAGATGTGCTGGACCAGGCCACACAGATCGCGTGCGTTCCAGTCAGGTCGACCCCATTACCCTGACACTTCACGTCAGCTCGCGTGTCTAATACACAGTTAAAAATCTCCGGTAAGTATTGCATGCCGACAGCCAAGAAAATACACGTCCAGGTCACAAAAAAAATCGTTACACATGACCGCTTGAGTTGGCCCATAAATACACAGAATGCGTAGCCTGAATGACGATAGGACACAGTCAAAAGCCAGTACCCGACCCTTCCTATCATATCAAATGCGATTATCTCGCAAAAGTTCGGTTTAAAATAATAATTGCAACTCCACTTAAGCGAGATGTCATGAAAGAAAAGTAACAGTCCAAGCTCAATGCCCATTTGAATGCACGAACATGGCCAATGGTAAGAAAACATGGCTGATCCCTCTGTCATAGGAATCGGTATAACACGAAAGTGAAACGTATCTACACAGTAGTTCAGTGTTTATTCTGCATTGTTTCGCCACAAGGGCGAAATAATGAATGCTATAGCAAGAAATTGTAATGTCACCCGAAGAACGGCAAGTAGCTCGAAACTTACAGCGGGCTCCGCAAGCAGAAAGGACGCGCGAAAAGAACATACACAACACGAGGGCCAAGGGAAAACTGTCACGGCTCGGCACTTAAAGCGCACTGCTCAAAGAGAAGGACGCACGAAACGAACGCCCACAAGTATACACAGGACGAGCGCGAACTAACAAAATAAAATATCTGTGGTTTCACGTCCCTGAACAACGATATGATTATGAGAGACGCCGTAGTGGAGGGCTCAATAAACTTGCACCACCTTGGGTTCTTTAACGTGCACCTTAATCTAAGTGCATGGCCGAGCTCGAACTAACATACCACAGTTCTGACTTTCTTTGTGTGTCAGCAGCGTGCTTCTTTCGCAAACGTCGCCGCTGCAGCGAGCAAAGTGACCTTCGCACTCTTTGTAACTTCAACGGCGGTGAAAGCACAAGATGTTTAAACCACCCCTACACTCTAAAAAATAATTGAGTAAAAAGTGTATCTTTTTGCTACACCACTATAATCGTCATCTACCCGGCGTACTTGCCTGGCGTCCCAGCACTTCCCGGTCACGAACGCCCCGCGCGTTATTGGCGTGACATAGCATTCTTGATAGGAATGTGCCGAGAGCCGGGTTTTCAAGACAGGAAACGTGAGCAAGCCAGATGGCGAATATTGTTGTGTAGCAGAAATACTCCCAAAATACTCGACTTTTTCTTGGAGTGTATCAGCAGAACACACGCACATAAACGCGCGCGCCTGAGCGAACACGCCCTGTCGAGGCGCGCGCGTAGCGCAACACGCGGGGCGACGACCTTTAAAACGCGTCCAGCGGGCCCATCGCGCCACCTCGCTAGCAATAACGAGAACACGCGAAGTGCCGTGGAGCTCCCAGTACCGCCAGCGGTAAAGGGTGTATATAAATAGCCCACCGTTAGCACGCTGAAGAACGTTCTGCTTGTAGCCGAGTTGGTTCGCGCCGCGCGCTGCGGAGTGAGAGGTCGTAAGTTCGACTCCCAGAGATAGAACTTCATGTTTTAGAGGCGAAGCTCCTTATGGCATCACCTGGGCGGTTCTCGGTTGTCCATGCATCCTGAGTAGCCAGTAGGCACTGGATTTCAACCTCCAAGGTAGTGCCTGTGTGAGATATCTCCTGTGCGTGATTAGACAATAAAAAAAATTCACAACGTACATGTAAAATTAAAGTGAGCTGCAAGTCGCCATGACTCTCATCGACCCTTTAGTATAAACGCGCCCGATCTCACGTCGTTGATGATGTACTGCGCAGAATTCACGGGAGATTACCGGTTTACCGATGAACCTCCGAAGCTTCGCCCACTCATCATCATTTACTCCGTGGATATGGTGTCGTCATCTCCAGTTCTCCTCTCGTTTCCGAGAGGGCGCTGTCCTATAGACATGCGTACAATATGGCGGTTGGGTGAAGGTACGCTAGATGGCGTTGGCGGGGCAGCTGCTCTAGGTTTTAGTGGAACAAAATGTGGATTGATGGTATTCAATGATCACGAAGACCATGCGGTCTTAATACAGGGCCAAGAAATACCGAGGGTAAGCGAGTACAAGTACCTCGGAGTGTGGGTAAATGAGGGGGGTGTTATGCAGGTTTAGGGTTTGGGGTTTTGTTTTCAATTGAGGCAAGGCCTCTGACCGGAACAAAAAAACGGAGCCATTTTCGAACACACTCAAAAATATAACTTTATGACACACCGGAAAAAGAAAGAGAAAAAAATGACAGGTAACCGAAGCAAACAACACCGGGCTACTCCTATACTAGCGCTTTTGTGATCGGTCCTACGACAATCCTCAAAGTTCCATAGAACGTTCCAAAAAAAAAAAACAAAGTCACCAGTTATGGAGTCGCTGGTGGTGGCTCGGGCGGTGGAGTCGTCGCTGACACGCTGACGGCGAGGGCACTTGTGGGGCGGACGAGGAGGTAGGCCAGCTCGAGAGCCGCTGAGGACGGCGTCTTCAGGCCCCTCCAGGCCGGGCGACACCCTTGGCCTCGTACGTCGCCTGGAGGTCGGCAGCCGGCCCTGGGACTCGGGTCGGGGTGGCAAGCAGCAGCAGGAACCAGGAGCAGCAGCAGGAACCAGGAGGGCCTGGTTCTGGAGACCCCTATACGCTGTCGGGCCCTTCGTGCTCGGCTCCGCAAGCCGATGGCACTGACTCTGACACCAGCGTCCTGCTCCTGGAGCTTCCCGGGTCTCACTGACTCGCGTTCCAGCTCGTCGTCGTCTTCCTCCCCGACTCCGTGCCAGCTTCCCATTGGCTCTTGTCCGATTTCCCTCGTCCGCTCACCACGTGCTGTGCCCCGCCAACGTCGTCCTTCTTTCGGTGATGCACGAGTCCGTTGTGTGGTGCCGTTGTCGCTTCTCATCACCGTGTTTTCAGCACTCGCGACACCATCACGACACCGCACCGAGAACACCACACGATCACAACACCGCACTGTTTAACTACACTCATCACAAGAGAGTCCCCCCCCTCGATAAGTTTTTTTTGTGTAAAAAAAAAACTTGTAGCCCGATGAGTGAAGCTTAACAAGTTAAACTTTCTCTACATGCATGCATGGTCACTTCATAATCGCACCTGCATGACGAACAGTCAACGATAAAGTATTCAGTCCTGAATTCTGCTCAGAAAGTCTGCACCGACATTTTCTGATCCCTTTATATGTTCTACCCTGAAGGAATACTCCTGTAGAACAAGACTCCATCGGAGGACCCTACTATTAAGGTGTTTAGCTTGAGAGAGATACGAGAGAGGTTGGTGGTCTGTTTGAATTACGAAAGTGGTCCCATAAACGTAAATGTGGAATTTCTCAACTGCCCAGACCAGTGCTAAACATTCTCGTTCAATGGCCGAGTAACGAGTTTCACGCGGAACCAGCTGACGACTAGCATAGGAGACCGGATGTAAAACGCCGTCGTGCTCTTGCATGAGAACGGCTCCTATTCCTATGTCTGACGCATCGGACCTAATTACATACTCTTTTTCGAGGTCTGGCGCCTTGACAATAGGTCGAGATGCTAGTGCCGCTTTAATAGCCTTTAAACGCCGCCTCTCTTTCGGGTGTCCACGTCACACGGTTGCTCTCTCGCTTTCGGGTCATTTCCACCAAAGGAAGGGCATTTTTCGGCGTAGTGAGGAATCATGTCTCGGTAGTATCCGGCCAGTCCTAAAAATGAGCGCACTTGCTTCTTGGTTTCGGGTTTTGTCGCTTCCAAGATCTTTGCGACCATGCTCTCCATTGGACGAACCTCACCACCTCCTAAGACATGACCCAAGAAAGTGATCTCGCGTGCTCCCACTTCACATTTTTGGGGTTTCACTGTCAGGCCAGCATCCCGTATTCTGCTGAACAGTTGTTCGAGCGTCTCCAGATGTTCATCCCAGGTGTGGGTGGCGATGAGTACATCATCTATATAATGGACGACATTTGGGATCCCAACTAGCACAGCCCTCATCAGCCGTGTAAAAATGGCCGATGCCGTCTTTATCCCAAATGGCATGTACAGAAAGTGATAGTGTCCTGATTTGGTTGAAAAAGCGGTCTTTTCTCGGGATTGCTTTTCAAGTGGCACCTGCCAATATCCCTTTGTCAAATCCAACTTTGAAAAATACCTTTTTGTTCCGACGTCTGCAAACATCACGTCTGTTCTCGGAATAGGCTCGGCATCGGATATCAGTACGCTGTTTATACGTCGGAAATCGATGCAGGCCCGATAGGTCTTATCGGGTTTCTTTACGAGGATGAGAGGTGAATTATAAGGAGATTGTGATCGTTCTATCACTCCAAGCTCCAGCATATCTTTCACCTCTTTTTCAACGGTCTCCTGCATGGCAAAAGGTAAGGGATATTGCGGCGTGTGTATGGGATCTGAGGTCGTTAGCTCCAGTCGGCATTCCACCAAGTTTGTTCTTCCCGGAGTCTCGGAGAAGATATCCTTGTGCTTGTTCAGCACTCTCTCTACTTGTTTCCTCTGTAGGTCGTTCAGGTCTTCAGACTTTCGGACGGCTTCAAATCCGAGTCCTCTCCCTGGCTCCAGACATTCAATCGGGTTGTCAGTCTCCTCTTCCTCAACCACAACGAATGTCGACGCTTGAAATGTGGCTGTCGGTTCCCTCTCCTCATATCGTTTCAGCATATTGATGTGGAACAGTTTTTTGCTGTCGCCAACATCCAACCAATAGTCAAAGTTATTTTTCTTGCCCGAGACGAGGAAAGGTCCTTTCCAGTGCATCAGCAGCTTGTTCTGCTTGGTTGGGAGCAATACCAATGCTCGATCTCCCACCTTCAGTTGTCGGCGATAACTTTTCCGATCATAATATTTCTTTTGCGAGGCTTGGGCCTTGCTCAAGTTTTGATGCGCGAGGTTTAGCGTTTCTTCCAGCCGCTCCCGCAAATCCAATACATATTGGTAAGTTGTTTTCCATGTCCTCGCTTATTTCATCTTTAGTCCACAGTTCCCCTCAATACACTTAGCGGACCTCTTGCTTGTCGCCCATATATGAGTTCGAAAGGTGAAAACCCGAGACTTGTCTGCGGCACCTCACGGTAAGCAAACAAAAGTGGAGCGAGATATCGATCCCACATCTTTGGTTGCTCTTGGCACAACTTGCGTAGCATTCCCTTCAACGTGCCATTAAAACGTTCGACCATCCCGTTGCACATTGGATGATATGGTGTGCAGCTGAGGTGTTTGATGGCTAACATTTCATTTACATCCTTCATCAACTTGGATGTGAAACAGGATGCGTTGTCACAAAGAATCTCTCGCGGGAAACCGATTCTGGAAAACATTTCCAGCAGCCCTTCGGCCACCGTTGCCGAATCGATCGCAGGTAGTGGTATGGCATCAGGATACCTTGTGGAAAAATCTACCAGCGTCAGAATATAGCGGTTCCCCTTGCTCGAGATCGGTGACAAAGGACCAATTATATCCACGGCCACTCGCTCAAATGGTGTGTCAATTAGTGGCATACGTCCAAGCGGAGCTTTGCCGAGTTTTCCTTTCGGTAAGGTCCGTTGGCAAGAGTCACATGACCAGACGAATCTTTGAATATCCGCTTGCATTCCGGGCCAGTAAAATGCACTGAGTATTCTTTCAGTGGTCTTCTTTATTCCCTGATGACCAGACAATGGATTTTCGTGGGCTAGTACCAAAACTTGGGCCCGAAGACTTCTGGGAACCACCGCTTGCTCAACCGTCTTCCCTGGACAGAACTGGTAAGAGCGGTACAAGATTCCTTTGTCAGTGTAAAACGACTGCGCCGTGGACCCAGCCCCGACAATGGTCCGGCCAATCTTCTTCCTACAAACTTCCAGACTCGAATCTTGTTCTTGCTCTCTTTGAAACACCTGCCTCGACACGTTCAGTAGTGCCAGATCACTCTTGTGGTGCTCCTTCACGACTTTTGCGCCAACGACCGCAGGATCCTTTGCGCTTACCGACGTGTGCTTGCGCTCCTGTCTCGGGAATCCGTGGTCGCCTTCCGTGACTTTCGTGAAGTTCTTCCACTTAGGATCGGGGTCCGTGTGGTCACGTGCCCCAGGGACATTGCCGACTATGACGTCGTACAGGGGGTTTTCCAAACACTTTACCACAGCTTGACCACTGAAATAGGGTGAAAATATGGTGACTTCCGCTTCCGGAGCTTCAATCGTACTCCCATCCGCGAGCAGCAGCTTTGCCTTGGTGCCGGTCAAAGCTCTATCGGGGACCAAGGACCTGCGTACGACCAGACTGTTGCTGCCCGTGTCCCGTAGCACTGAGACCGTCTGTCCGAACACCTCTCCTTGTCAAGACCGGCAGGTTGTAGATTCCAGTGGATTGATGCCCGTACGCTTGCCTTGTACCTTGACTGGACCACCTCGACCTCTCCTGTCCTGAAACAGCGACTGGTGACGACAGACATGCGGTAGCTTCCTTTCCTCCACCACCTTTCCGTCTGCAGGACTGAGTGTCGTGACCCGTTTTCCGGCAAAAGCCACAATAGGGTGGGCTGACCTTCGTGCGACAGTCTGACGCTTGATGTCCTGCTTTGCCACACACGAAGCACTTGGCTGGGGACTTGCCAGGTTCTCCAAGGTTTTTCTGTCGGCTTTCTTCTTTCTCACGGAAAACAAGCAGGTTATTTTGCCGTTGGGCTTCCATGAAGTGGTCAGCCGCCACTGCTATTTGATCGACCGTTTTGCAGTTTCTTTCGCGAAGGAACAGTGAAAGGCGACTATGGCAATGGTTCAGAAGCTGTTCCGCGACCATTAAATCTCGCACTGCATCAAACGTCTTACCGCGCTCGGCCATCTCTACCCAACGATCAAAAAAACTAAACAGCCTAGTAGCGTACTGCTTAGCTGTCTCATTGTCGAGGGGCTTACTGCGACGGAATTTCTCTCGATATCCTTCAGCAGAACAACGAAAACGCTGGAGCAAAGCCTTTTTCACAGACTCATAGTTTAGTGAGTCTTCAGGCGACAAACGGCCAAACACCTTTAATGCCTCACCATCCAGGCACAAACTCAGGGCAGTGGCCCATTTCTCTTTAGGCCATTCCTGACCATTGGCCACAACCTCGAAATCGCTTTAAGTAAGCGTCCAAGTCATCCCGATTCTCATTGAACACGGGAATCAAACTGTGAGGGTTCACGATCGATGGACGTGTTCCCTCTGGTTCTCGGACTCGAGTAGTTGACTCGGTGGAACCTCCAGCTTCAACTATCTTAAGGCGTAGCTCCAGTGTTTTCTGTTCAAGCTCCAATCGCTGCTTTGTTGCTTCACGCTCTGCGACCCGTTCCTCACGCGCTTTGTTAGCCTCCTCCTGAGCCCTTTCAGATTGCTCATCTACCCACTTTTTCAGTTCCGCGCCCTGCAACCCCAAGCGCTCGCCCAATGCTATAAACTCTGCTGTACTCATGAAGCTGACAATCTACTCATGAAAATAAAGAAAATGGCTTCGTCCTGTTCCGTCCTGTCGTAGCGGACGCCAATTTGTTATGCAGGTTTAGGGTTTGGGGTTTTGTTTTCAATTGAGGCAAGGCCTCTGACCGGAACAAAAAAAACGGAGCCATTTTCGAACACACTCAAAAATATAACTTTATGACACACAGGAAAAAGAAAGAGAAAAAAATGACAGGTAACCGAAGCAAACAACACCGGGCTACTCCTATACTAGCGCTTTTGTGATCGGTCCTACGACAATCCTCAAAGTTCCATAGAACGTTCCAAAAAAAACAAAGTCACCAGTTATGGAGTCGCTGGTGGTGGCTCGGGCGGCGGAGTCGTCGCTGACACGCTGACGGCGAGGGCACTTGTGGGGTGGACGAGGAGGTAGGCCAGCTCGAGAGCCGCTGAGGACGGCGTCTTCAGGCCCTCCAGGCCGGGCGACACCCCTTGGCCTCGTACGTCGCCTGGAGGTCGGCAGCCGGCCCTGGGACTCGGGTCGGGGTGGCAAGCAGCAGGAGGAACCAGGAGCACCAGCAGGAACCAGGAGCAGCAGCAGGAACCAGGAGCAGCAGCAGGAACCAGGAGGGCCTGGTTCTGGAGACCCCCATACGCTGTCGGGCCCTTCGTGCTCGGCTCCGCAAGCCGATGGCACTGACTCTGACACCAGCGTCCTGCTCCTGGAGCTTCCCGGGTCTCACTGACTCGCGTTCCAGCTCGTCGTCGTCTTCCTCCCCGACTCCGTGCCAGCTTCCCATTGGCTCTTGTCCGATTTCCCTAGTCCGCTCACCACGTGCTGTGCCCCGCCAACGTCGTCCTTCTTTCGGTGATGCACGAGTCCGTTGTGTGGTGCCGTTGTCGCTTCTCATCACCGTGTTTTCTCAGCACTCGCGACACCATCACGACACCGCACCGAGAACACCACACGATCACAACACCGCACTGTTTAACTACACTCATCACAGGGGGATAGACATATGGAGGTACAAGAGAAAGCATCGGTAACAAAGGGAAAGAGGAATGCTGCAGTCATAAAGCACAGAGCGTTATGGGGATACAATAGGTACGAGGTGCTTCGAGGGCTGTGGAAGGGTGTGATGGTCCCGGGGCTTACATTTGGGAACTCAGTTGTGTGCATGAAGTCAGAGGTGCAATCAGGAATGGATGTAAATCAAAGGACTGTGGGACGCCTCGCGTTGGGCGCTCACGGGAAGACGACGAATGAGGCTGTAAAGGGTGATATGGGATGGACAGGTTTTGAAGTGAGGGAAGCTCAGAGCAAAATTAGATTTGAAGAGAGAGGCTGAGGAAAATGAAGGAGAGTAGATGGGCAGGGAAGGTTTTCAGGTATTTGTATAGAAAAAGCGTCGACACGCAGTGGAGAAAAAAACTAGGAGGATCACCAGTAAATATACGGCTAGCATTGTGGGCGACATGGCAACAAGGAGCATTAAGCGAAAAGTCAGAGAGGCGGAGAGGACCTATTGGATGAAAGCGATGGAAAAGAAGCCGGCTCTCAGTGACTACCGAAGGGGAAAAAACGAAATAAGGAGGGAGAGGTTTTATGATAATTCAAGGGGGGAGCGCTTTACTGTTTGAAGCAAGGTCGGGTTGCCTTAGAACGCGTAACTATTAAGCGAGATTCTGTAACGAAGAAGAACAATGTACATGCTGTGGGGGGAACTAAGGAAACGATGGAACATGTACTGATTGAATGTGGCGATATCCACCCAGATATACGTGTCGGCACGAGTCTACATGAAGCCTTGGGTTTTAGGGACAACAATGGAAAGCTGAACACGTCCGCGATAGAAATAAGTAAGAGACGGTTAGAGTATTGGTGGCAGAAAAGTGGAGATAAAGGACAAAAATGAAGAATGGGAAAAATTAGGTCATTCTGCCTTAAGAGGCAGAGAGATGGACCGTGAATTTATATTTTTCTTTGCTATAATAACATAGATTTAATCAATGTAGATAAGGCATTAGGCCAACATAAAAAGAAAGATTTTTTTTTCGAGCCTGGTGGCAGACATGTCACCGCCCCGTTATAAAGTGGACGCTCATAGCATCCATCCATCCACCTCTCCGATTGCGCGGGGATCTCTCATTCCCCGGATCGCCGTACGAGTGCGCTTGCCGGATCGTGCTGCTTGGCGGACCATGGACGACGACCGGTCGTTGAAGTTTGAATAAAATTTCACACACACTATCGCTTTGATTACTGCTGGGCGAAACCACTGAAGATTTCACGGTGTAACCATGATTGCTTCAGTCACCATAACTCTCATCGACCCTTTAGTATAAACGCGCCCGATCTCACGTCGGTGATGATGTACTGGGAAGAATTCACGGAAGATTCACGGTTTATCGATGAACCTCCGCAGCTTCGCCCACTCATCATCATTCACTCCGTGGATATGCTGTGATTTTTTTCCTTTGCCATTGTTGGAGTATATTTTATAACGTCATATCCGTGACGGAAATACGTCAGTGGAGCAATGGTGGACCCTTTTATGCTGTCGTAAACGTTACCGTGATTCGAGTGTACGGCAACTTCCGGTGGCAGGCAGGAATGCTTGAGCGAGTAGGCGTAGACGAGCTCTACAAGTCGCAGTTGGGAGCATATTGATGCAAACGACTGAAGAACGCAAACACGAGAGAGGCGTGAACGAAGGAAGAGAGTAATACGGATAAGCGGGCTAGTTGGTTTTGCTGCATACTATAACTTTAGCGCAAACACGCGAGTACACACAAGAAAGGAACACACGGACCAGCGCAGACTATCACGGACCAGCGCAGACGTTAAAGCTGGAAAAGGCTGGATACCCTAACACGGTTCTCCTAAGGGCAAGCGAAAGGTTATTAAAGAAATTGAAATCTGAGGAGATGGGGAAAGGAGCCAAGATTCAATTAGAATTTCTGTAATCCCCTACATGCATGGTCTCTCTCATAAACTTAAGAAGGTGGCAACTGAGTTTGGCGTCAAAGTAGTATTCTCGGCAAAAAAACAAAGTAGAGGGTGTGTGTTCTGCTGTGAATAATTTGTACAAAGAAAGGCCTAAGAATATCAGTAATAGATGTTCCAAACGTGATGATCACCGGATAGTCGAATGCAAAAGAAATGTAGTTTATAAGATTCCTTTCAGTTGTGGCCACTGTTATGTCGGTCAAACTGGCAGATGCCTGAACGTTCGATTAAAAGAGCATTTGAACAATTTGAAGGGAAAGCCCGATACAAATCTAGCAATGCATTGCGCGCGGTGTTCTTCTAGGCCGTGTAGCCCTTTGTTTGATAAAACTGATGTTCTGTATGTTAACCCCAATCAAAAGACAAGAGGAATAGTAGAAGCGTGGCACATATCTAGACTTTAAGACATGTGCGTCAGTCACCCTTCGGTATTACTGAATGATAAAGAAATTGAATTGTTGAACACGATGTGATATCACACCGTTTATTGTAAAGGTTTTATTAATTTATGTGAATGAATGTACGATGCCAATTTGCTCATGCGCAGTGATCAAGAGGTGCGGAAAAAGAGTATATATTGTGGTTCTTTGTGAATAAAAAATCAGTTGATAGTCTGCGCTGGTCCGTGTGTTCCTTTTTTGTGTGTACTCGTGTGTCCTCGTGTGTTTGCGCTAAAGTTACAGTATGAAGGAAGAGAGCCCGCTGTTGTAGAAATGATCTGCAGTAGAGTACGCATTTGGGCTGGTTGGTTTATGAGTTCTATTAGTTTTTAGAGTTTTTAAAGTTTGATATGCAATCCACCTTTATCAGATTGGAAGATAAGCTTTTTATTCAGCGTAGAAGAGTCTGCATTGGCTCATGCATCGCCCCTGTTCTCAGCGACATTTTACTTGCCAGCTATGACGGTAATCTCGAGGGCAAGCTCAGACAGACCAGCATGATAAAGGTGGTGCGATACGTGGACGACAACTTTTTAATTTTTTATAGCACTAACTCTCACAATTGGGGCCTGATGCTGCAATTTTCGACGTGTTCCTCACGAAATTAAGTCCTTTTGAATTGACTACCAAGCATGCTTCAGACAATAGGCTACGCTTCTTAGACTTAAAACTCTCGTTCTCAAATAGCCATGTCTCTTGCGGTTATGCGCCTAGGTCTCAAAAGAGCGTTCTGTCTTTTTCCTCAGCACACTCGAAAATTATGAAGTGCTGCATTGCAAGGGCTTGAATGGCGCGGGAGACCCAGGAAGCGCCGAATAGCGATTCGGCGCTTCCTGGGTCTCCCGCGCCATTCGCCCGTGGCTGCTTCATTAGCGGAGGCCCAGGCGTGGCCTCTTTCACTCCTTATGCTGAGACAGGCGCTGCGTCATCTGGACCGTCTCCACAGAGCCCCCCGGGGGGTGCTGACCTCCTTAAGAGACTGCGGAGTCGACCTGCTTCCCGGATGGGCCAGATCTGCGCTCTTTATGAAGAGCTGGTGCCCAATGCTCCCTGTCCCATCCAGCCCCCTCCGCCGCACCAGCAGCCTGTGGACGTGCAGTTGGAGCTGGACCACCTCACCAAACGGCGGACACCGGCGTGCGAGCTCCACCAGTCAGCCGTGGCGAAAATCCACGACAGGCTACGGGGGCATCTCCTGGTGTTCACGGACGGGTCTGTTCGTGACAACCCCCGTTCTGCCGCGGCCGCCTGCGTGATTGCAACGACCGGGACGACCATCCGAAGCCGCCTTCCCTTTCACGCCAGCTCCACTGCAGCCGAATTGGGAGGCCTTCACCTGGCGGCCGATTACCTCGCTGCTACAACACCCCAGCTGCCCGTGGCGATCCTCTGCGACTCCCGGTCAGCACTACAAGCACTGCTGCAGCCGGACCAAGCTGGAGTCACCGTGGCGCTGCTGCACGCAAACCTGACAGCCATCAGAGCTAGCGGTGTGCGTCTGTCCCTCCACTGGCTTCCCTCGCACGTTGGGATAGCTGGCAACGAGGAGGCCGACGCCGCCGCTAAGGCAGCACACCACAGCGACACCCCGGTCACCAATGCGGTAGCCCTGTCGGACTACTCTCGGCAACGACTGCGGCAGCTGCTACCAACGGCCCACCCTGACATGCGGGTGGCACGCGGCACACCGCCACCCCCCCTACCGGAGACCGGCCTGGAGAGACGCGAGCGGTGGTTGCTGCTTCGCCTGCGGACCGGCAGCGTCTGGCCTGCGGCACGCATGTACTCCGCGGGTCGCTGTTCATCGCCTGCGTGCTGCAGATGCGGCGACGAAGAAACGCTGGAGCACATCATTTGTTCCTGCCCTGCTCTGGCCGCTGAACGACGCGTTATGGCGAGCCGCTATCGCCGGCTCGGTCTCCCTGCGACAACGGCGGAGGACTTCCTTTTTCCTGTACGGTCGAAGATCCCCGCTCTGCACGCGTTCCTCGAGTTTGCGGTTCCTGCAGACCTTGCCGCCCTGTAGCCGAACGCTTTGCTTTCGTGCTCCCGCCTGCGCTGACAAGACTAGCTTGCCACGCATCTCACTTCTTCCTATCTTCCCTTCTTCCTATCATCTTTACTCCCTCTTCCCCATCCCCAAAGGCGCTGAGCCGTGCCCCCACAACGGGAGGCAGAAAATAGTGTCCTTCTCTATCTTCCTCTTTCCCAAAGAATCTTTCCCGTGCTTGAGAGGTCCTGAGACCACCAAGTTGAAGCGAGTTTTTGTTCCCAAATAGCATGTCTGACGCTTGCAGGTTTCCCATGAACGCTTTTGATCAGGGTCGTGGAAAGCTTCGTATCTGGCTTTAAAAACAAGCGTACAACAGCTGTTCAATGAGCGGCACACCCGCAGTAAACCGTAGCCGTCATGCCTCATGAGCACAAGGTGGCACATAGTCTTAAGAAAGTGGTCAGCAGGGCAGGCGTTAGGTTGTTGTTTTCTGCCAGAAGTAAGCTTGGTAGTCTCTGTCAGCAAGTAAGTCAAGAGATCAAGACGAAACGATATGGAAAGAAGTATCGGCAGAAGTTTGTTGAATGTTGTGGTGGTGATGTGTATAAAATTGCTCTTTCTTGCGGGCGTTATTATGTTCGTCAAACGGGGCAGTGCGCTAATGACCGCATGCGTGAGCATGCGAACAAGGTCCATAAACAAGCTAGAGATAGTCAACTGTCTCTTTATCGTAATGATTGCGGCTGCCAGCGATCTTTTCAAGATTCGACTTTCCTGTCAAAATACCATGACGAACGCGTGCGTCTCATTTCTGAAGCGTATCAGGCGAGGCATGTGTAAGCTTGCCCTCGATTTCATCACTTCCAAAGCTGTTAATATTTCTCTCCCGTTGAGCCTTTTTTATTGCCTCTGGAGAGGCGGAGTCATCATTTTTTTTTTTGCTTTTCTGTTTCATTGAGATTGTGGCGGAGTATTTATATATATATATGTGCGGACTGGAAGAATAAAACACATTTGGTTGTTAGTCAGCACCATGGTTTATGTCCTTTCGTCGTCCCGTATTTTCAACGCTGTTTTAACAGCATGCATGTTAAAAAGTGAGCCCACTTTGAAGTATTACAGTAGAAATGGAGCAGTCAGTTTGCAGGGTGCGTTCATCGTTCTGTGTGAGCCGAGAAGCGTCAATTTTACGCGAAATATAATAAGATCTGCCTAGCAATGTTATTGTGCATGAACCTTCGGCGGTGACCACGCGAGACACGATGCACTCGCTTGCACAAGCGAGACGCGAGAATTCCCCGAAACATCCACTGCGAATTCTCAATGAAAGTTTTACCTCGCAAAGGCGGGTATCAGTTGTCTCAGCCAATTTTTCCCGCCGTATTCTGCGCTGTCACACAAGCCGTCGCTTAGCGTTCTTTTTCCCGCTGGGAATAGGAAAGAGTGCTTTGCCCGATTCCCGCCGTTAGCAGCATCCAAAAGCGGAGCGCACAGGCATTCTTCAATGCCTTGTCATGCTTGCGATGAGACGTCAAAACGCTACCAGATTATGTAAAGTTCCTGCACACTTTTCTCAGGCTACAAAAACAATCACCCTCCAAAGCCACGTGCGTCTACGAGCGGGAGACGACCTGCATCATTTATGGCACGAAGCGGGGAAGAGAAAACGAACGCGCTACTTTCCCCGTTCCAGCGACTTTAGACGCCATTACCATTCCTCTGAGACGCCCCTGTAAGAAAAAGCGGCTCAGGGAGGAACTACATTCAAAAAGATATATCTCGATCAGGGCTGGGCAGTATCGAAGATACATGTATCTGAGATACTATCTTAGATACTCTTTGGGTATCTTGTATCTGTATCGCGATACGTCTTTCAAGACGAGTATCTGTATCTGTATTTCCGATACATTCAATATTGTATCGTGTATCTTAAGATACAAGATACTGCTATCGCAACACTACCGTGCGAAACAATAATGGCTGACTGAACTCCGCTTCTCAAGTTCTCAATAAAACAAGCGTTTACCTATCAGACGATAGCTTGGTGTACCATATAATTTTCTTCCTGCTATTTCTATTCGAAGAGCTCTTGAAATCATGATCGTTAGTAGAAGTACTTTCTTAGTGGTCCTTCTTTTGCATCTCGTACATTACCTAGTGATCTGAGCTGTTTTTTTTTTCGGTCTGGTAACTGGAATGTGTTTTTTGTACAGTGCACTCAAAATAAGCTCTCTGTTTTATCCTTCCTTTTAAATACCTGCTTTATTTCTGCTATTCTTACTGTTATTTTTTTCTTTTTTTTGACCTCCCTACTTTTTCACTATTACTAATTGCTAGGTAGCCGGAGCTATAGGTGGCAATAGCGTGAATAGCAGCCTTGTCCTGCGATGATTTGTGCAACTATACTGCCCCGCACTTTTATTTTTTTATTTTGGTGTAGTCGGGTTTAAGCCACAAAAAACTTATCACCGCTCGGCGCTAGCTGTGCCGCAGTGTTTCGGAATCCTCGAGCCTGTCTCAGCTTGTTCTGTTAAGATAACGCGCAAATCCTGCCGCGGCGGCCGCGTTTCGATAGAGGTGAAATGCTACATCCGCATGTACTTACATTTAATCGCACGTTAAAGCACACCAGATCGTCGAAATTTCTGGAGAGTTCACCCCCCCCCCCCCCACCAATAATCCCCCATACTCCCCAATAATGATATCGTGGTTTTAGGACGTAAAAACTCAACAATTATTATTATGATTACGCGCAGTACGCGCGTACTATAATTCGGGAGCTTATGCGAGCGCCAGCAATAACGCTGGAAGGTGCGATCGCTCATGTGTAAAACAAGACGAGTCCTGCCGATGATCAGATAACCGAAGGCCGACGACATTTATTGCCCCTATAAGAGCACAGCGCGTTTTGCTATTACTTAGAGTTACTTAGTTTTCTGGCTACAAGTTAGCGCAATAAAGAGGTTTGTCTCTATCAGAGTCACTGCCGCTTCCTTCAGTCACAACCACGTGACAATACAATAGGTCTGAGGCGTTTCTGGGGTGCACATGTTCTCCCGTTGAAAAAAAAATTGATTGCACGTTTGTGAGTATATAGATAACGAACGCTTTGCGCCAGCAGATAAGAACATTATGGAAAGTAGTAGCAGTTCTATGTGCTCTACGTATACACAATGCATCACAAAAAAATGGTGCTACCAGCATTGTTGCTGCTGTATACCGGCAATTCGGTTATTGCATAAACGGTCTTTTATGGAGAACGTAAAACTGCACACCGTTATTTGCGCCAGCGTGCGAAGGCTTCTTATTGAAGCTCGTGTGGTTGATGGCAACTCGATAGCTGGACGGCAAGCTCCGCAGCGACTCCCGTCAATTACAGAAATGACAAGCTAGAACCGCTGTCGACGAAGGGTCCAAAGAGCTGTCCTGTTAAGCAGCTAAAATTAACCTTAATAAGTGCTTTCGGAAGTAAACTAATGTACTTTGACCAAGGAGGACAATACTTTTGAGATACTAACAGACATTTTATTAAAATGAAATGAAATTGGTTACATTTAAGAGTTTCAAGCAGACCTGTCTGTGCGCGTTCGCTACAACGTTATGGGGGTCTATAACAACAAATTTGCGGATGTATCGAAGTATCTTAAGATACAATTGGCAAGTATCGTATCGGATACAATTGTTGCGGTAGTATCTTGTATCTGTATCTCCAATACTTCTTGCCTGAGTATCTTGTATCGTATCGCGATACAATTTTAAAGTATCTTTGCCCAGCCCTGATCTCGATCACCTCTTAGAGAAGCT
>JALIZH010011681.1:0-12785 GCA_030522465.1 Rhipicephalus appendiculatus | reverse complement strand
ATCAACTTCTATACATATGCCACTGACATGCGCCACAACCAGGAAAACAACGAACAATTTTTACTTGATGGATGTTTTGCATAGTTGAAGCAACAATGAGCACAATGGTGTGTGATTCATGGTTTGATTCGAAGTGAAATTTCACGAAATGATGTGCTATTGAAGGAGTACTGACGCACGTAGTGGCGAACTTTCTGATTAAGACTGCCTCAATGATTTCACGTGTAGGCTATCAAATTATGGATAGCCCGCACCTCGCTTTTTTCGAAGAAGGGCGCATAGCTGGAATAGCGGCAATTATTCTTCCTTTTTCGTCGTTGTGGCGCATCTCCGTGGCACATGTATCCAAGCTCATCCTTACTATCCTCTGAATAAAGTGTTGTAAGTCAGCGCGGCATGTGCGTCGAGCTTGCTTGTCCCCGTCTTCTTTCACTCTGTGTTGCCTCGGATGTTTCATCAGAATGCCCAAGCTTCGGCACTAAGTTGCTTTAATGCGGGCGGTTATTGCGCTGCGACAGGACCCTTCATTCTGCGTTCAAAGAACTGTTTGCTGCGCATATTTATCCCTCGAAAACCTGGGAATCAATAGAAAGCGTTCGTGAGAAACACGTCATCGCTTCCTTTTCATCGCTGCATCCATTAAGTAGTTCGTTTTGTTTCGCGCTCGACCAACAAAATGGTGGGAGGGGTGGGGGGGTGCTCTGGTGAAAGTTGGCCCCTCCCTAAGGAAGAACCCTGCGTGGTATTGGGTTAGCGTTGAAAGAAGAAGAGAGAGAGAAGGAATATAGGAAAATAGGGAGGATACCTACATTACGCCCAGTTTGCTACCCTACACACTGAAAGGAGAATAAGGGAGTTAAAGAGAGAGAGAGAGAGAGAAAGAGAGAGAAGGCGAGACACATTGCACACCACACGCACAGCGGAAGTGGTCGTTAGGTGATGCTGCCTCGAAGTATTGTAGGAGGGCTCGTGTGGCTTTCTGGGTTGATGTACTTCAGCCATGATCCCAACCATCGCTGGTGCCACTACCCCCAGTTTGAAGAAGATCGCCGGACTGCCCAGTGTGTCTTGAAGAGACTCACTGACCACCCTTTCACTGAAGAAAAGCTTTGAAAGGAACACTGTGTAATCAATGTAACGTACAGACACGCATTACTTGCTTGCTTCCGTCGCTGTGTAACTGAGATACTTGCACCACCGCAGGGTCTTACCCAGATGGATGGCTCCGTTTCGTGAAGCTAAAGATTTTGCCATTTCGGTTTTGTCTACGGCACGACTACAACCCAGCCTACGGGGACTACTTCACCAAAGACGACATACTGTGCACGGAATCACGCGGAAAGAACCCGTGTCATGTGAGCAAATGCGCATAATATTCCACAATTGATCAGCTAAGCTATATGTACCGCTAGCAGAGAGAAATAGAATTGATATAAGTTTCGCGGTCAATACGTGCGTAAAAAGCGCGTTACCAATAAGTTAACTGATGGTCCTCCGGTGGAGCCGAGGAATTGTTGATCGTAGGCACAATTCACTTGAGAACGCAACGTGTGTTTTATTGAACCACCCACAATCGCCCACGCCAACCGGTAAAGTTAAGAAGCTGAGGTGCTCGCGCGCCCGTGGCCCTTTTTATCCCGACTACGGTGCATGCAATCCTGGAGACACTTGAGCCTGTTACAACCTAAAAATATATATGCAAGCTGCAGGGAAGAAAAGTGGTGCACCTGCTCATCACTTTCGATAAGGAGTCTTTTCAGCTCATTTTAGACTCTTAAGACAAGTAGAGTAACAGGCTCGAAAGTGCATCGTTAACAAAGTTGGAATAATTGCAGAAAGACGAAGAAAGTAGTGGCTTTGAAATTGCCTGTGGGCCGATTTAGAAGGCGATAATCACAAGGAACATGTAGTAACAAAATGTTAGACTAGCTCTCAGGAGCTGTAACAGCTTCCTATCATCCGCCTTGAGAAACTCAGGTGAATATCCACTTAGTCCTTGCAAACAGAGCAGGAAATTTGATTATTTGGTTGCAATGCGGCGGAGCTGTCTGAATGTGAAAGCTCCTGAGAAAGGCTGCAGGCTGAAAGATGACTGGCAAGACCCAGTGTGCTATAGCACGAGCGAGAAGTTGCAGTAATTGGTCAATTTTGTTAGCGGGCTCTATTCCTGCAAGGAGAGAGCTGTGCCAATAGGTACTCTGACAAAAATGGCCCACGCAGCTTAACGGCTTACCATGGATGCCCTGGTCGAGGTTTCTATGTATTCTTCGGATGAGCATTGCTTTAGATAGGTGCTCCGCGGCAAATTGCAAAGCGACTCCCTTAAGTTCTGCTGTAGGAGATACAGAAGTCTACGTGGTCCAGAATATAAGCCTTCGTAAACTTCAGATAAAAAACCTGATTGTATCCATGCACACAAGTATTTGCAGCGCAGGCAAACATTCTTCTGAGAAAGCATTGATTTCTGCAGACGTGAAAGAACGACACACTCATGATGAGTGGGAGCCTGATGCTGATGAGCAATTTTATAACTTTGTGACATCTGCTCGAGGAGTACTGAATAAAAGAAGAATGCGCAGTAGTGACGAAACAGTTGGGATAACAGCATATATTTGGGAAACACATATTACGCAGTGATAGCCCTGGTAAGATAATTATTTCGCATTAGATTAATTCTACGATTAGCATCCCGGTTAGCGTGCTAGCCTTTCTGGTTAGCTCAATCGGAAGGCTGACCACTACGGAAAGGTTTTGGTCCTGGTTTCGAATGGCAGGCTTAAGTAAGAGTCTTCTCTTTTTTTCAACAATCAAGTTTTGCTTTTAGTTTTGCGGTAAAGGACGACTGCATGGCCTTTTTTCCATTTCACAGCCTTTATGCCACATTGCGGGTTTCCGAAAATCTGATTTAAAATATATTTTTTTTGTTGGGCGGAAAATATTCAAGCCCAGTGACGAGTCATGCATTAATGAACATTGGCAAATGATTCCTGCAGAATTTCGCGAGGTGCACTAAACGTTATGCAAAGAGGTTTCATTTTTCTGCAACCAAAAATATACAAAAAGTAGTTTCCTAGTTGACAGTATTAAATATCGAAACTATCGGTTTTTCAAGTTCGGACTAGATGTCAATGAAACCATCCAACCTCCGTGAAGTTATTATTCTCGAGGTAAAAATGTATGCTACATTCCTGCTCTTGAATATTCATTCTTATTCAAGGGCGATTCCGGCGGGGCTTTGGTGATCTGGGACAAGCGCCACAAGAGGTTCATGGAAGTCGGAGTTGCATCTTTCACCGTTTCAGAAGTCTGCATTAATAAAACGGATCCGCTCGTATACACACGCGTATACAAATTTGTGCCCTGGATCCGAGAGGTGATCGCAGAGGAGGCATAATAACACGAGGAAAACATAAAGTAGAAAGACTGGAGAATCACTGTATTATTAAAATGCTTCTGACCCTGATTTGCATTTCGTGAGAAATAAAATGAAAAACTCTATCTGATGCGGTGTATTTACTCGAACATGAAACGATATGTGTCGAGCGCGTTTCTGAAGAAACTGCCGTCACGACGCAGCACGTGTTAGACGAAGCGAAATAAAATAAGATTTTGGGGGGTAGCCGAAGAGTTAATACTATTGCTATGAGTTTCATAACAGTCATTATTTTTATCCAGAAGTCCAAAGCAATGAATGTGATAGCAACAAACTCATATTTTATAGAACATTTTCTACCACTAAAGTTCTCTTGCGTCCAACGTGGCTTAACGAAACGCTGGCGTAAAAAAATAACCCAGGACGCTGTAGCACGCGAAACGATCTTCATTCTGACTATCATTTCAACTCGAAAATAATTGCTAAAGTACAGTAAGTACAAAGGATATCCAGCATAAGAATAAGATTTTAGGCAACTTCTTGACACTCATGTAACTTAATTACAGAATAGCCTATTTAAGACGCAGAATTAGCTGTGCATTCTACGTATCTTAAACCAAGTAAAGAAAACGCCACTACAATAACTATATCGATCAACTATGTATGCTTTGGTCTTTTTCGTGGCGTCACTGATCCCTTAGTACTTTTAACAGCGAAGGTGTTTAGCAAGTTGTTCCTTGTTTACCAGGGACTAAAAAAAACTATCATCATCATCAATGGGTATGCACCAGAGAAATTGGGTAAATCCCAATGCTCGCCACTAGACCACCAGAAAGAAGAATGCAACAGTTAGCCCAACAAATGGCTGCGAAGCGACAGCGGTGAGCCGAAGAACCCGAGAACGTTCTAGGATAGAATACTAAAGACCTGGAAAGGCAACGGTGGCTGCGAGAGATTCCGAAGCGATAGAAATCCTACGCCAACGACTACGTGCGCGTAGATCTATGAGATGGGCGAATGCTTGGCTTCTGCTTAAGGTGGCCTAAGATACTCATAGAATCATTCCAGAATAGAGATATCGAAGTATATGCACTGGAAACCTCAAAAACATGTATAGTTAGATATATTTGACTTTGACGTAACGAGGTATTTCCGGAATATGTTTGCGAATAAACAAAAAATGTATTCTGCAATACAGATACAGAAATAAATTTGCAAGAACACTGATACTGCAATACTTGTTTGATTTCGGGAAAACTAATGCACCGCAACGACATTCATTTGGCGCTAGATAATAGTGTGATTAATATTTCACCCCTGTAAGACTTGCAAGTCCAGCATATCGCTTAAATTATTAACGAACACCAATGAAACAAGAGAGGTATGCATTTAATCTAGAAAAAAAATCTGTATTGCTGAGATGGTTGTTGCGTTAACTGCCCATAAGCCAAACCAGCTTCTCAAGAAGGCTATCATATAGACAACTATAGTTCGGCCTCAACACAAGACTCGCGTAATGACTTGCCGGCCGAAAAAGATAGGGGTGCGGTACCTGCTTTCAGAGACTTCGACTTTCCGTAAGCAGAGTATGACTGCCTCCGCGATTCTGCCGTCATGGCATCGGGTGCTTTACCGCAGGGGCCATTCTGTGCTTCTGGGGAACCCTTCACCGTCTCTCATTGTGTAGGTGACCAGCGGCGTGCGTTGCTTGACGTAGTGCCGAAGTCTTACTTTCCCCTTAGAAAGCGGTCAGCTCATCTGTGCCATGAAGGTAACCAGATACCCGTGCCCTGTACAGTATCGCTACATCTCAAAAATATTTGACTACTGAGATACTAATACATTTTGCGAATGTGTCTTGATACGGAAATCCAGATACTCAAATGTATCTCGGAGAGACTATTGCGATACTCCTGTATCGCGATAGTGCCCGGCCCTGCTTTGAAGTTTAGACATCCGTGTGATGTCTGTGACTGTCTGTGGTTTATCTCTAACCTCTATGCGCCGAGAATTTACGTAGAAACAACCTAGCATCACCAATCGAAAACGTATATCTACGACCTAGAAGCAACTTAAAAATGATCTGCATCACCTAGGTATGCCCTAGAAAAACCACATTTTTCTTTAGAATCGTTCAGTTTCGCTTTTTAAAGCCTAGCGCGGCTTAGTGTAAGCTTCGCCTCACTTTTTGACGTCTCAAATTATGTCGGACTCTTGGTTAAATTAGCCTGCATTGGTGTGGTTTCCCGATATAAAGTCATCTTTAGGGGCGAAGCTCCTTAGAGTGTGGGTCTGTCCCTCTTCTGCAGTACGTAGTAGTAGTAGTAGTAGTAGGTAGCCACGTATAGTGGGATGTACCCACTCCACGTGATGAAGATGACGATGACGCCTGACAAACGTTCCTCTGCGCTTAACGTCATATGTGAGGAAAACAAAATCAGGGGAACCCCCCACCTTGTTGTCCGTAGAGCTCTTGAACAAAATCATCATCTACCCCATATGTAAATAATAAAACATTGTGTATATACTTTATCAATATGTAAATAATGAAACATTGTGTATATACTGTATGTATAATCACACCACATCCCCGCGTTTGTGTGTCAGGTCTTTGCATGATGATAGAGTGGGCCAAATTCACGGGGATTGACGGTTTACCAGATTACCTCCGTAGCTTCGTCCACTCATCATCATTCACTTCGTGGATTTGGCGTGATTTTTTGCTTGCCACGTACTTACGTGCTATATGATTCGTAGTACAATTTTTTTAGTGTTTTTACGAAGTGCTTCCCTATTAAAACTCCCAGCATTTCCCACCAAAAAAATTTATGCTGGGAATGCAGGAAATTCTGGTGGGTATGCTGGAAAATGTGGTGTACATGCTGGGAATAATGGTGGGCATCGTGGGACACTTGGTGGGTACGCCGGGTGGATCCTGGTAAAGTAGGTTGGTTGGTGGACCCTCGGTGGGTATAATGGCTGGGTGGTGGACTCACGCGGATGGTGGGTGCCGGGATATGTGGTGGGTGTGCTGGGTGGATGCAGGGACACTTCTTTGGTGGGAGGCATGGTGGGAAAAAGTGGGTGGATGGTGGAATATGTGCTGGGTGCGTGCTGGTGCAATAGATGTGATAATAAAACATGATGAAGAGCCAGCGTCGATTGGCACGTATGTTGCTGATTATGAATGCTTGGCGATCAGTTGTATTTATGATGCATAGAAGTACGCATTCGAGAAAATTTGCAATTTGTCGTGATACAACTTTGAACTCTAGAACTTCGTCCATCAATAGTCAACGCGCATGTACAGGTATTTCTATGCATTGAAAATGGAAGTGAAAAAGGTTCACTTCTGAACAAGCGGGAGAGGCAAGTGTTACACACGACAATTCACCAAAACATGACCTAACTAATCGGATAAAGCATAAGCGACATTTTAGAAGTGCCACACTTCTAAAATGACATTGTGCGTCACCTACGAACTCGGCCTAATTGCGGAAAGGTATGTGTCCGTTGTCACATATTGCTGTACGCGACGTTTACAAGCAACTCAATCTAACGCAAACTTATTGGTTGCTCGGAAGTGCGCTCGCATGAGTACACCGCCGAGCACGATGTACTCGCGCGATGTAAAGATGTACTCGCACAAGCACATATCTGTATTACCTGTTCGGCTTCTTACCGCGTTTCAAGAATGTATATGCCACAGCTCCCTTTAGACAAATTTAAGAAAGGGAGCCCCTATAAGGTAACTTTCGAGGTACCTATGGGCTTACGCAGCCCTGCATGGCGACGTGCGTATTTGCGTACAAAGCACGACATCCACCGCAATAATAATAGTAAATATAAATTCCGAAGCAATCTGTGAGCGATAACACTTGTATTTCATCGAGGGTGCATATCACGCATGGAAAGGCCATGAAGCTGGCACGATTGAGCCACAATTTGAACCAACATAAATGATCCTCAGCATCGGCAAATTGCAGCTGTCTACGCTTCGAGAGTAGCAAGATGGTAAAACGGAGCTCGCCTGCTATAAACATTTCTTCCGTTTGGTCAACCTTCTCGTTTCTTTGAAATAATCCCAACAAGTGTGCAGGTGCACCTCGGTGCGTAAATCTAACGGCAAAACTGCTAACACCGGCCGAAGTAAACACACGTACGGAAAGGAGAAAACCTCAGCCATTTATTCGAATAAAACCGATTTAGAACACATTCAGAAGGAGACAATATTCAGAACACAGGCACACACATCGTTCACGCGCATTCACATCGGTTCGCACAGACTGCCCGTTTCCTCTACCGCCGCCAGGAACGGCCAGAACACACCACCCAGGGGACATCACTGGAATTCAGCCTTCAGGTATCCCCCTTCCCTTGAAGACGCCAGCCGAATGGAGGGAAACTGCCGCGACCCCGGGACTCAACCCGGGAACTGCACACAACGAATTTCACTCAGATCTCACTCACAAATGCAAATGTACCGCACAACCACGTGCATCGAACGTACACAAATGCAACGACGTGAAATTTAGCGAGCATGCTATTGTGACGGGTAGTGTTTAGCGGAAAATCCGAAAAGAAAGTTTAGTCAAGAAAAGCCACCATCGCGCATACTTCTTGTCTAGTGGTACTTGTTTTTTGGGAGTCTAAATGCACAGTTGCTCTAACCTTTTGTTGTAGGAATAAGTTATATGCGCATGAATGGATAATTCAAGCGTAAAAACAGGCATACATTCGTTCCCATGTTTTATACGGGCGTCTTTCCAAAGGTGCGCTTAAAACGTCGTAAGGTGGATTTTTGAAAGGTGCCTTTTATTTCACTTTACCTGTAGTTCTCCTTACGAAAGGCCGCTTTAACGCGCAAGGTCGTTTGGGAATACGGGCGCGAGCTTCACGGATAGCCCCTAGCAGCCCCGACTGACGACTGCGAAATATAAGCAAACAGTTCCAAACAAAACGACAACGTCGCGCAACGCGTTCACATCAATGGTGATGTTATTTTTAGTATTCCCATATTAGGATTTCCGACGGCTCTAACGTCATCAGAGAACCCAGAATTATGTAAAAGTAATTATGTAGGTAATTATGTGAAACAGGTGAAACAGAGAGAGGGCCTAAGGCGCAATGCAAAATGTCAGCCATATGATATTTACCCATGATTTACTGCGGACACACTTTTACTAAGTTACGGCACGTTACACGAATGGTGCGATTTTGTGAATTAAGAAGCGGTATAAAAAATGCATATATATATATATATATATATATATATATATATATATATATATATATATATATATATATATATATATATATATATATATATATATACACACACACACATAGCGCATTTGCTCTGCGTAAGGTGTGGCACCGAGATGAAAAGGTTTTCGTGTCATTTGAACTACGTATACAACACGCGGAAAAGCAATCACGGTTATTTAGATTTTGTATCGCGCATCCGCGTGATGGGGATGCAATGTCAACGCCGCACGATAGAGCAAAACGCGTCTAGTTGTACCAAGCGAGAAGTAATAAACCACATGGTTCACAGCAGACTCGCTTTTGTATTAAAAAATACAGTTTAGGCTTATTAGAAATATTCATTAATCTGCGGATGCAAGTACGCGAAAAAACGTTCGTGAATGGATGATGTGCATTATCATATTGAGGGTCACAGGCAGACATCAGCTGAACAACTTGACAAACAATTTCCTCCGCATCTGTACCACTCGCGGCAAATTTCAATGATAGATAGATGAGGCTAATATATAAGACAGTGCATTTGCTTATCGCAGCGTTATCACGCGTGTTTGAGCTATTTCTAGCAACGAACAGGACATTTTTCAGTTGATAAGTAGACACCGAAATTGACACTGAGGTGGTGGTGGCGCCCCGATCACCCTGTCACTGTTTTTTTTTTTCAGACATGGCGGCGTCCTGCAACCCATGTGTACTTTGTGGTGTCAAGTTTGTTCGTGCGGGTGGTTATTACTGCGTTGCATCGCGTTCTGTGTTGCGGTTACAGACGTAAGCGCAAGTTCTTCACGGAGTATTATGCGCGGTAGCCGGCAAATAGTCCTCGTATGCTGGCCGTGCGACTCCGACATGTGCGACTCCTTTGTTCAGTGTCAGTGACGGACGTGCTGTTTTCCCTTCAAATGTTACCGCACATCTGTGAGTAGCAGCGCCGCAATCCTTTCTCCATGACGCGCTCTGCGAACCTGGAAAATGCCTTGACGCTCGGGCACTTCGGGAGCAATACCGGTGGACGGCCGGACGCGGATAGCTTGGCCATTCCTCGCTCGGCGCATCGCTTGAAAACCGGCGGCCAGCCTGCAGCGATCGCCGGTAGCGTGCTTTCTTGCCAGTGGTAAGTGATTTTGATCGTTGCGCTTCGTACGTTGACTTGTTCTTATTGCAGTATGCGTTGTCGCCTAAGTAAATCGCTTAACGTGTTGGTACTGCATGCTGTTGTAGTTGTGTGGATTGTGCTCGCGGGCGACGTTTGTCAAGAGCGTAATCGGCAAATTTTTGAAGTTACCGCTTGCGCACACGCACTTCACTACGCTAAAATTAGCTGAAAGGAGGCAACATTTTTGTCAGGCACACCTTTGTCATGCGTTTTATGCATGCAGTTTACACTTGTCAAGTCCTCCGCGGTAGTGTAGTGGTTACGCTGCTCGGCTGCTGACCCACAGGTCGCGGGTTCGATCCCGGCTGCGGCGGACACATTTCGATAGAGGCGAAATGCTGAGGCCCGTGTTCTCTGCATTGTCATTGCGAAAAACACCAGACTGTCGAAAATTCTAGAGCCCTCCGCCTCGGCGTCTCTCATAATCATAGCCTGGTTTTAAGATGTGAAACTCTAGGTATTATTATCAGCTGAATTTTCAACTTATTTCGGCCACTGTATGTACGTTCGGGAATTGAAGTTACGTGCGACATTGGTATTGGATAATTCGTGAACATAGGGTGTCTCTGGCGCCCCGCGTTCACGAATTTTTCTTCTCGTCAAGCTTCCATCTTACCCTCAAACTCTGCCTTTTTTGGATTGGTATTTCTTGTTTCCTAACTTCCGCAGCCGAATAGCGCGTAGTAAGTTCTCATCATTGGGTTTACATGCTGGTCATTTATGCAAAACTATTTATAGGTTATTCGTGCTCTACAGATGGTGCAAAAGGTGGGCTACAGTTTTCTATGACTCTGGCGAGTATCATAAAGCAGCATTATTGTCGTGCCCACTAACTACAGCTCAGGCTGTATTAGGGAAACATAAATTTTAGTTTTCACGTGGATAAAGTATGCTAGAAATATGGTTGCACAATGTGTATGTGGCTAAAGACAAAATTAAGCCACCCTGCAGTTAAGGTAGAGAATATGGCACTTCCATGGCTTGTTTGGTTCAACGTGCAGCTTGACACAGATGAGGAATGGAGTGTCATCGAATTCTTGTTTGCTCATCTGTGCCGCGCGGCACGTTCAACCGAACATTTTAATGTACCGACTCGCCCAACTTGCCGTGTAAATGCACTGACATGGCACAGTGTAACACTGGCATGCTGAGCTTTGTCGGATGTAAACAGACATGTAGACCACAGAAATTGTGCAAAAACTCGGCAATTTTCGTCAATGTACATGCTGTGAACATTCAATCAACAGAATCCATGTGAAAGTATTGAGCAATAATCGCATGAACCACGAGGCTTCAAAAAATTACAGATAACATTTATTAACATTTTCTTAGATGGGTAATTGTCGAAGGCACGCTATAGCATGCGGCTGATGGAGATGTTTTGTGTTATTAGTGAAATGATTTATTCTTCCTGCTGTTATTTTCAAACATATAAGCTAATCAGTGCATAATGTGTTAGTGCCTTGGTCAGGCAAGTTAAAAATATACCTGCATTTGTCTGAGCCATTTATTATTCAATGTAAGGTTTGCATGAGACGACGCCTGCTTGGCCTAAGCTTTGACTGGCAACAGCCTTATTAAACGACCTTTCTCACAAAGCTTTTCCTACCAGGCTTTATTGGCAACAAACCAGGTCGAATCTTTGGCAATACTTTAACAAAGAAACTGTTGCAGCCTGCTCCTGTCCTGGTGAAGCTGGTGATGACCGCATGCAGCCAATGCTGATGTGAACCTTAGTAATGACCAAATGCAGGTAGGCCAAGGCTCTGTCATACATAATTTTGACATTATTGTTGCCACATAATAAGCTTTTTGCAATTTATGTGTGCCTGCTCACATGTGGCGAGGTTCAGTAAGTTTGATCTGCTACACATGAGCAAAGGAACATATAGGAGTGCTGATGTAGTGTAGGAATCTCCTTGGATGCATAAAACATATGCTTGACACGTCAGCATCAGATTTCAAATGTATTTAGTTCTAAAGCTACTAAAGTGTGTCGTTTGATTTCCAATTAGGCTTAATCTGTAAACGCAACCTATCTCAGGCACCAGAACTTGTCAAGCGTAGAAACCTGTTGCAGTGCTGTGTTGTTGATATATCCATGTGTAAGAGCCATTATTCCAGTGTTCATGTGCACGTTTAGTAATGGCACTGCCCACAATCGTTGCATCGATTCAAGGAAATAGGCCCTGGTGCAGCAGTAATGTGTGTTATTGCTACTGTGTTGTAGGGAAGGTAGCACGGAATGACAGACAGACCATGCAGGGGCAGATCCAGAATTTTTTTTAGTGGTTGTGATCCAGCCTTACTTTACATATGTTTGTGTTTGTGCATGCATTTGTATGCGTGTGTGTTTATATACACATACAACACTTCAAAATTTTGAGGGCGTTCGAAATGTTTGTTTGTGCAATATTGCATTCTTTTATGCTGTTCTCATTTCAACATGTGAAACTTTCCTGCAGCACCATTTTGAAGCGGTCCTGTGTATTGAGAGTAAGGTGGCGCTGTCACGGTGGTCTTTTTTTTAAATGCTACAGAACTCTTGGGCACTACAAGAAGCACAATTGTACTCTCTATCGACCCTTGTCGTATTTTTTTTTCTCATCGAGAACCACACAGGCTTGCAGTCACTCCTTGCTTTTGTTGTTGCTTTGATTGAACGTTACAAATGGCTGTGAACATTCTGTCCTATAGTTGTTGAATACTTGTAGTACTTCGGTAACATGCCAGCGCAGAGATACATGTGGCATAAATTCTTTTGTTGCAGACAGGCAGACAGGAAGTAATGCTTCAAGAGGCAAATAGTGCTTGTTCATCTTTTGTGCACACATCTTCAAAGCCACAAGGGCCTAGTGGAACACAAAACAAATACATTCCTCCTATTACCGTCTGCCTGGTACCATTCTGTGGCGCCATGGTGAATCTATAACATAGTATGAAATTCTCTAGTGCAGAAATATGATTTTTCTAGTCGCAAGCGCGACAATGGCA
>JALIZH010011680.1:0-69978 GCA_030522465.1 Rhipicephalus appendiculatus | reverse complement strand
GTGTAGTGGGTACACTCCAATATACTGGAACGCGCTTATACTTCATCGTTATCACGTGTAGTGGGTACATTCCACTATACTGCGTCATCGTCATCTTCATCACGTGTAGTGGGTACATTCCACTACACGTGCCTACCTACCTACCTACTACTACTACTAGTACAGAGGAGGGACAGACCCACACCCTTAGGAGCTTCGCCCCTAAAACACAACCAGAACAAGTGGGCGCGAACTATCAACTATCTGTTCGTGTTTTTTCTTTGCTGTGCCTCCGTGAGTGTCCTCCCTGTTACGGTTATGCAACGCAATATACCTCAACATATATCACGCTAGTACCAACTGGCCCACAGGAGTGCTTTATTGAACTGTACAAAATGTTACCCAAGAATTGGAACCAGCCAAAAGTCCTTGCGTGTTCCAGTCGTTGCGCGTACCACTTATACACTATGAGAACTCTACTGTCACTTATTTGAACATCATGGGTTTATTAATAAAAGAAAAAAAAATAAAGGTCGAAGTTTCGTTTTTAAGCTTCGGGCCGAAACTGCCCGTATGAACGTAAGCGTGACGTCACGGATTTGAAAGCGCTTTCTCGTATTTCGGTCGCATTGGCTCAACCGAATTTTTCTCGAAACTTGGTATGTTGAATCTCAGGGCCCCTCAGAGGACAATATACGTCATTTGTACCGATGAGAAACCGCGAAGAGAAACCGTGACGGTAGAGGCCGTCAAAATCTATGACGTCACGGTGATTGGTTCGGTAACTTCAATGTGGCGTCGCCACCCGCATTTTCTTTTTTTGAGCATTTTCTCGCTTATCAGGCGCCTCCTCGCGGCAAGAATGTTGATCTTGACATTTTGAAAGAGTACTCTGTTAGTACGACAAAAATTGTTTTTTCTCTGTACTGTCCCTTTAAACAACGTGGGACACGGAGACGGCTTCTCGAGCGACGACCACACATGGCGTCCTTTTTCCAGCGCCCCGGATGGATTCATAATTTCATATTCAGTGTATAACGAAATCACAACAACGGGCTAGCAAAGGTCAAAGTGTCACCAGGGTCTGCCCGGTATGGCACCCAACGGTATAGCACTGCAACCGGAGTGCACACTTCAATCTCGGTAAGCGGAGCCCCGAGGCAACGCCGAAACCCAAGTACACCGTTTCGCGTAGCGCGCACAATATAAGGCAAACACTACTGCGTGGACGTCCGACTGGGAGATGAGGGGAAAGGGAAGGGCGGGATAGGAGGAGAATGACAGTGAAGGGAAGCGATACGACGCTGGCGTGCGCGCGAGCAGCTATAGCACTGCGGTGAGCGCGCGGCGCAATGCGCAAACGTAAAGAAAGAACAGTTGGATATGCGAAACACAAGGGGGCAGACTGCACGGACATCCGGTGTGGGTTTACGCGAGACGGCAGACTCCGGAAAGAAGAAAGAAAAGAATCAATGACAGAAACAACAACAACAATAACAGACGCGGTCTGCAGACAGGCACACTACACGGCGTACTGCTCTGCGTCCGCCATCTATAGAGACGAAAGAAACACGTTGATGGTGAAAAGCTCGAACTGTGGTCTTTCGCGACGCTCCCAGTATGCGGCGGCTTCAGGAATATTCTTCTTAACGATGAAAGCAAGAAGATGCGAAGCTTGAAAAATGTATAGAAACAGTGATGGGTAAAGTGCCATCAGGTTTGCGACCCTACAAAGGAAAGCATGGATGGAGTGCAGCATTCTAGCCTCATTGTGCCTTCGAATAAAGAGGCGTTTGACGCAGCTGTCATTCGCACATATAGACAGCAGGCAGGCAGACACAATTTCATAATGTATGTATGTATGTATGTATGTATGTATGCATGTATGCAGATAGATAGATAGATAGATAGATAGATAGATAGATAGATAGATAGATAGATAGATAGATAGATAGATAGATAGATAGATAGATAGATAGATAGATAGATAGATAGATAGATAGATAGATAGATAGATAGATAGACGCATTTCGGCGAGGGCACTTTTGCCAAAGAGTATCTCGAATGTTCTGTCATCAAAAGTGTTAATTCCAAATGAATACTTCTAATGAGCTGACCGATACATAACTTGCGATATGAAACGTGTGCCTTAACGTACTTCGCGAGAAGAAAACCAACGAACGAAGTCTAGTCGTTTAGCCGTTTATCTAACTCTACTTCTCGTCCGAGTAATGAGCACTTCGTCGTGTAATCCAGCGCGATTCACTGTTGGGGTTCTACGTCCCAAAACCCCGATGTGATTATCAGAGACTCCGGATAGTGGAGTACTCTGGAAATTTCAACTACCTGGGGTTCTTTAACGTGCACCTAAATCTAAGCACACGGGCCTCCCCTCAGCATTCTCGTCTCTATCGGCGCCGAGGTCGGTATTCGATCCCGCGACCTTCGGAATTGACTCGAGGCGATTTCTAAAAGTCTGTGCGCGCACAGCCTATGGAGAGACACCCCGTGTAGCGATCGCTTAATCAACACCCGCTGTGCCGCCTTACCAGGAAGGCATTGCTGACCGGTGTTGCTATCTGGTCGTCGGCTCCATCAGAAACTTGGATGCGGATCAGCTCGACGGAACCAGCCTTTGAGACACAAGCGGGTCAGAGCACTACGTCGCGGCCTAATGTCGGCCCTATAGAGTACACCACAACCAGCACAGGTTCAGCTAATTGATGACACTAACAGCGAGCACTGAACCCCTCGACGATCTACTGTGTGGCGTTCACCGGACTGCACTCCTCCGCGATCCCACCGAGGCAGACCTCACGCGAAGCACGTTGCGACGTCACACATGTGTCGCTACACGGGAGGCACGTGTTGTTGTCGAAAGACCTACGCGGCGGGGGGCCACGTTCTGTCCACGTGTCTACCGCGGCTTAATCTTTGCATACGCTTTGCACATGTCTTTCTTTTTTTTTTTTTTCATTCGGCTGCTCGCTACTCAGTTGCGACATATGTCTCTGTGTCGGGAACTACTTTGGGCTAGCCTGCCACAGTCAGCGTTTATGCGTTCACGCATATAAGACGAGACAAGCCGCATGAAAGAGTAGAAAAGAGAAAGGGGGCGGGGGAGGGTATGTCGTGCCTCCCGCAGCCGCGGATCATCGTTGTCGAAAGCAGAGGAAGACAACGGACGGAGCTTTATAACAGGATACCCGAAGCTTTGAATTTGTTGCCACCGCGCATGCGTCGTATGCTAACCTCTATGGTATCACACGTTATATTTCGAAAATAGCGTGTGTACCCGAGCAACACGAAGCCTAAGTACCAAATTTTAAAATTCTGTAATGTTTCCTTGGGCCTGTTCAAGTGACATTTCGTAGCCGAGTATGCTGGACTGTTTCCAACTAAATTCGACTACCCTATTAACTGGCATACTACCGGCGCTTGTGTTGCCTGAAGATAACTAAATGGCTGCTAAGCTTGGTTTTCATTTGTAAGTGTCGGCTAGCATTACTGAATGATAACTACGGTGATCTTTAGTGTTGACAAAACCGTACTATGTGCAGGCTAGTGCTGTCTATCCACTGTTTCAACAGCAATATGATACTCGTTTACTTTAAATCCCATGACTGAGTTCGCTTTCTTTCTCTCTCTCTTTTAACTTTAGAGGTCATGGCTCATGACTTTAGAGATCCCCACTGCAAAAGTAACATATTACTTATGTTATTATTATTATCATCATCATTATTATTATTATTATTATTATTATTATTGTTATTATTGTTGTTGTTGTTGTTGTTGTTGTTGAGTTCAAAGCCGAGAGAGTGATTTCTTTCTCGCCTTCACTACTCTTCCTACAAGCGCTACCTCCTCCTCGCCACTTATTTCTTCATGTAGCACGTGGACAATGACAGCACTAAGCGTCGAGCCTATCAGGATTTAGCTCGTTTTGGCTCAACGCTGTCATCGCCACTCGCACTGTCGAAAACGCACAAAAAGAAGTGAAATCAGTTGATCGTGCACGATAGTCGTGCGAGACTAGGCAGAACGGGAGTGCGACTGCATGGCAAAAGCAGGATAAAAGACAATCCACAACTGATCACCCTCGTGTATGGACCAATCAACAGCTTACTTCTTCATGACGTCACACTGCTCGCTTCACGCATTGCGCCGAAAAGACGGGAAACGCTAGGAAAGACTAACGCGCATGTCCCTTAGTATATTCAGGGGCTAACGCTTCGCAAAGTCTGCGCGTACGTAGTAGACGCCGTTAAAGCTGACTTTCCCGCAATGATGGTACTCGTGCGGGGAAGCCAACTTCCGAGATTCCTTTCGTTTCACCGGTAATGACAATACGGTGAAAGTTTTCGCGTTGTAAATTGCGACTGAGGACGTTACCGATGAGACAGCCACCGTCGCTACAAAGTAAATTAGTGCACACACTTAAGTCGGTCGTTAAGCATTCCCTGCTCTGGCGCTCGAACGATTGCTCCACGGAGATACTGCGGGCAGGCCGCTCGCGCTAACTCAGTCCCATCAGTTCTGTGCAGCGCAGCAATACGTACGGATCACGTCTGCCAACGTAGAATAGAGGACGAGAAGACATCCATTGTCTGCCTGTAATCACCCTCCAGGCGACGCCGACTGAATCGACGCTTGCTGAGAAGGATTAGCAGCTCGCGACGGGCGAGCCTTTGCTCCCTTTCAAAACAGACAATAGGCTCTTTGCGCTGATTGGTTGACATGAGTCTTCTGCGTGCTGCATAGAACTGAAGAGAGAATAGAGGCCAAACGCTACGTGACGCCGCGTGCGGAACACGTGCAGAAGGCTGATTACGTTGCTATTGGCTACAGCGTCACGCACGATAAATGGAGTGTGTCGAAGGCGTAACAGAGAGGTCGAGTGACACGTAAGACGGTAGTCGAACGAAACACTGAGTGTTTTAATGACTTTGAAAAGTGAAAGCGACGAAGCCGCGAAAGCAATACGAATTCAGCCAAGCGCAAATGCAGTTAGACTAGTGCGCGAGTGAAAATGAAAAAACAAAAAAACAACAAAAAAAAAAACATGAAAATGGTGCACTGCGACTCTGCGAAGCTTCGGTGATTAGGTACAGCACAGGCTTGTTCGATATTGTGGCTAATTATGTCATATTGTGCTACGCCAACAGGGAGCAGATGCATACCATCTTATAAGGACACGTCAATGCTTACAATCGGAAAACTCCCCCGTCAATTATACTGCAAGCCGGCATTCGCTACTGTGAAACGACCAGCTATGACCGCTGGATACATAAGAGATCCCACAAAACACTGCTTCATTTCACGCACAACACCATTTTGCAGAAATCGTCTAATACACATGTACAAACAAAGTAGTATGCCTTATCTATACCGCAATAAAAAAAAGTAAGTCTAAGCTTCCTTTTTTTTTTTTTTTTTTTTTTTTTTTTTTTTTTTTTTGCCTACGACGTCCTACCAACGTTTGGTCGCGTTCTGGAAGCAATGCATCACAGCTGCGCAGGAAAGCTTTTCTTTCTAAACACTACAGCGAAAAACCAAGTAATGCTCCTGGCTCTGGGCCAACGCAGGGCCAGGCTTCTTTTTGGGCCGCGTTCTAAGGAAATGTATAACACAGGCCGCACAGGTTTTTTTTTTTTAAACGCTAAAAAGGAGAGTGCAAAAAACGTCTTCTTGGCTCCTGGCCAGATCCCATCAGTAGAGCAGTGTCGAAAAAATTACACGCAGGTATGCAAATGTTCGCGCCGAACAAAAAGTAAAACAGAGGCAGAAAAGTAGGGCGTGCCTCGAGGACACGGTGGTGGTGGTGAAGACGAACGTCCACTGCCCGTACAATCGCGGCGACTGCGCACGTATCGATCCGTGGCGGTCAACCCTTTGACGGACAACGCGCGCGGAACGATACTGACCTTTCGACGCGCCCCACTAACGTCTTTTTCCAAGGACGCCGAGCGTACGCGTCAGTTAACGCACCTAGCGGTGTAACGGCCGGGAAAGTGCAGGCGTAACGTTAAAAGGTAATCTTCTTATATATGAAACTGTCGTAGAGGATATCGCTATCGCGAATGTGTCAGCAAGCTACACTGTCAGTTGGGCGTCCGCCTACATGGCGGGTTTCGTTGCTGATCAATTTCGGCCACTGAGAGTATAAGTTTGATGATTTAGTCGGAGCTGAACTACATGAGAGGTTTTATAAACAGGTTGCTCGACTGAGTGAGTAACTTATTTGGTTTAACGTCCAAGGATGTCGCACTGGCTACGAAATACACGACGACGGCATGCTTCTCGATGAATGAATGAATGAATGAATGAATGAATGAATGAATGAATGAATGAATCAATCAATCAATCAATCAGTCAATCAATCAAATTCAGGAGGATTTTATGCTTTTAGTAAGCACCCCAATTTCAATCAATCAATCGTTAAAAATCGACATAACATTGAATTCGAGCAATGCTTGCGTACAGGACACCGAAAGAATCAATTGCAGCTGCGCTAGTTGGCTTTTAATTACCGCAAATATCAACAAGACAACCCCCACCTAAAAAAAAGAAAAGAAAAAGACTGACACAAGATAGGACAGATGACGCACTTGTCTCTGCAAACCAACTAGCGTGACGAGAACGCCTCTCAGGCCTTACTGTCCGCTTAAATTACCATTCCTGGAAGACCGCACGAACACACATGGCTCGAGGGCCCAACCAACGGTGCCCCCACTGCTACATCTGTGCGCGCTTGCTGATAGCGAACGCAGTCATGCCTCCGTGACGATTACGGTATCGTCCTTGTCACGTATTAATATATACGACAGGAACGAAGCAAAACGGAGGTCAACGAAAGCCTGCATTGAAGAAGCATAGAATGCAACGGTAAAGAGATACGAGATAGCGCAGATGAGAAGCGAAGAAAACGAGGAGCGTGTCGTTATCTCTCATTCCTATACAACCGTCGCAGAGAGGGCGCAAGAACAATCGGCTCGCTTCTTTACTCAGTTATCTCTCAAGTGCGGCACTAATCACGTGACAACTCTCCCATCCGGGTTGGCATGCACGGCATTCACAATCGAACAATGTCGCCTGAAGGTATTCTTTTTCTTTTTTAAGGGGCGAAACACCTTAGGGTCTAGGCTTGTCCGTCGTCCGGCGATGACGCTGAAGACGATGAAGAATAAGCGCGTTCCAGACCACACATTCTCTTTCTGCCATGGATGAAAGCGATCGTGAAAGCGCACTCGCCCGCGAAAGGCAAAGCGGCAACGCCGACAACAAGCTGCTACTGCGGAGGGGCGACAGCGCGGCATGCGGCGGCTCAACGTCTACGCAGACAGTAAGCTACCCCGGAGGCGAGAGCTCGAGAAGCAGCGGCAAAACGGCAACACCGACAACACGCTGCTACTCCGGGGCTTAGGGCGCGGGAAGCGGCGGCTCAACGACAAAAACACATTGTATATACTGTACACACACGTTGTCACTCATTTACATGCGTGAGTGGGCAATGTCACGGGTGATTTACGGTAAGAATGATCCCCAGTAGAGCTGTGCACGGGCCTAATTTTCAAGCCCGAGCCCGGCCCGGGAGCCCACTGACTGCGTCGAAAGCCCGCCCGAGCCCGACCCTAAAGGGCTTCGAGCCCGTCCGGCCCGGCCCGACGTACAAAAACACAAACCCGGGCCCGGTCCGGCCCGAGCCTATGTAAGTTTCTGCGGAGACAAGATATCACTTTTTGATCATGTGGCATTTTATTCAACATATCAAAGTTAAACATACGCAAACGACACATCTTAGTGTGTATACACAGATTACAAGTTGTGTAAAAAATAACAAGCTGTGCAGTGATTCAGACTTCAGTAAAGTGCGGTGCTCCTGCATCACATATCCCGTCGAACATTCGCTGCTCGCACTGGTAGCCGGAATCGCAAATATTTTTTTCGCAAGCATAGCAAGCTTGGAATAATTAGACTCCTTGTTCTTCCGGAAGTCTAGTATCTCAGATGCAGGATAGGAGGATGATTGCATGGATAAATAATCAGAAAGGTGATCTGTGTGCTCATCGCTAAGTGCTTGAAGACAATTCCGGCACAACGTCTATATTTTTGGTTTGATGCGGGCTGTGCACCTGGCCCGGCCCACCCCTATGCCCGAGATGAGTAGCCCGAGCCCGGCCCGGGCCCGAGATGGGAAGACGTCCGCATACCCGAGCCCGGCCCGCGGGCCGGGCCGGGCTCGGGCTTTCGGGCTACCCGGAGACCGTGCACACCTCTAATCCCCAGTGCTTCGCCCACTCGTCATGATTCACTTCGTGGATATGCGTATATATATATATATATATATATATATATATATATATATATATATATATATATATATATATATATATATATATATATATATATATATATATATATATATATATATATATATATATATATATATATATATATATATATATACACAAGACCCAGGAAGGACGTTTGCACGGCGAACTTTGCGAGGCTTCTGACCTGTCGTCCGGTGTCCAATTACGGTGTCACGCGGTGCACTGCTTACCACGATTAACCCCGATCGGGATAAAATTTCTCAGTAGTGATTGGTTGCCTTCTGTAGCTTTCGTAACGTAGCCAATCGCGATTAAGAAATTCGATTCGGATCGGGCTTGATCGCGATCGAAATCGACCGCGTGCGACACCGGTTTAAGACTGGTGGCTTAGCGTTGCTGGCTGAGCTTTGTTAAGCTGAAAGCCTTAGGCGTGTCATCGTACGCGAAAAGTGGCCGTCACCTTCGGTGACGTCAACACGATGCAAAAAAAATTATCATCACGTGACGACGCCACCCTGTGACGTCACCATATACCGTCAAATGTCGCCAAAATTTGTGACGTATGACGACGTAATCGTGACGCCACCACTTGACATCGTTGCTTGGACATATAAGGGCCGATCACGTGAGATGCAGAAACCACGTGAGATGCACAAACAGTGACAGTAATAATTGTTGGGGTTTAACGTCCCAAAACCACCATATGATTATGAGAGACGTCGTAGTGGAGGGCTCCTGAAATTTCGACCACCTGGGGTTCTCACAAGCTTTCAGAAGGGATCAGTACGTTGATTCGGATAAAGAGAAGATGGCGTTAAGCACTAAGCGTTGATCCTGATAGGCTCAACGCTCAGTGCCGACATTGTCCACGCATTTTATGGAGAAAACATCGGTGAGGAGGCAAGATCGCCAGTAGGAAGGGTAGTTAAAGCAAGAAAGAAACCGCTTCTCGTCATTGAACTCTGAGTGGGTTTAGGGACCATTTCCAAATTGGGGGATCCTAAAGCTTCGCCTTTAAGAGTTGAACGCGATGGCGATATCCGCACGCACACTGTGGCCTTTCCAATCGCTTCTCTGCCTTCGCTTCTCAGTGGAGACCTATAGCTGTGCCGTAGGAAAGCCAAAGTGCAAACCCCCCTCCGGCTCCTATCTTTATTTGCATCTACCGTAAAGTTTTCGCTCACGTCCAACGCTGCTGTCTCGCTCACAACCAAAGACGCCATCACCGCTGACACAGTAATTTTTGCGAAACGAGCTCTTCAACGCTGTCGCGTTAATGGTTCCGTCCATTTTGATATGCAGAGCTTCTGAAAGACGGACACCTTCCACGGCTTTGGCTGGGTGAATATCCTAGCCGCAGTGGAAGTAACAGCGGTTTCGTCCAAGGGCGTCCGCAGAATTTTTTTCCAGGGGGGGGTGCATCGGCAAGAAACAGGGGGGGGGGGGGGCACTCAGCACCGGAAGCCAAATTTCCGTCACATGACCGTACAACGTGCAATGTTGGCTAGCAATCATGAAGATGGTTTTACATGGATATACGAGTGATGAGTGTGCTAATCAAGCTGTATAGATATATATTGCTACTGCATAGAAAAATATTATCAAAAATTCCAAGGGGGGGGGGGGGGCAGGCGCCCCCTTTGCACCCCTCCGAACGCCCATGGTTTCGTCACTACCAAGCTCACGGGCAAGTCCCAAACCGAGGACCACGCAGTCGCCCGCAGCCCGATTCTCGCTCCACCCGGAAACGTTCCCCCCGAGTGCTCGGAGTCCTGCACGCATACGCATATAGCGTAGGTCGCCGCGTCCTCGTCCCAAAGCGTGCACTGATTCGAAGAGCAGCAGGAGGGGGGGAGGTCCTAGGGGTTCCAGCCAGGTCGTCCGTCCTAAGACAACGAAGGGTGCAGTATATACACGTAGGCATGCACACAACGGTGGAGTGAGATCAAAGCGATGGCAAGGGGGATGATGAGAGAGGGAAGAATCAACCGAGGCTAGATGAAAGAGGCTGAGGGAAGGTCGGGACGCACGCAGTGTGACTCCAGTGATGCATGCACCCGAGACAAACACCGCGCACCGCAGTCGGCGACGTAAATACGCTGCTTCCCCGCGAGTCAGCGTGCAGACCCGCGGGTAGGGCCCTACCGCGGGCTCACCAGCCACGGTGCGGAGAGGGCGAGGGGAAACGTGGAGAGGAGGCATATTTCCTCCTTTCCACTTCCCCTGGTACGGTGGCTTGCTCACAAGCCACAGTGCCGAGAGGGAGAAGATAAGTTAGGAGAGGAGAACATTTTCCTCCTCGCTCTCTTATGGCTGCGGTGAGGAGGAACGCCCGCACGTCTCACCAGCCACGGTGCGGAGAGAGACAAATGGAGAGGAGGCATATTTCCTCCTTTCCTACTTTCCCCCCTCATCCTTTTACGGCTGTGAACAGGGGTAACGGTGACGCAGCGATAGAAGGCGAGCAGAAAGACGGGGGTAGGTAGTCATAGCGAGAAGGAGGAGAGGAATTTTCTTCATTTCGAAATCGTCGCTGTGCACGGCCTCGACCGGGGATGACAGAAGTGGACGTAGCGGAGGGTGATCAGAGGAGGAGGGGATCGGGACAGAAGAGGAAGGGTGAGAACTAGAAAACAGTCCCGAGGGTGGAGAGAAGGAGACTGGGGGAGAGAAGAGAGAGTCCCGGGGCGAAAGGCTTTTGCTCTCCGAGCTTCGTGTCCTCGAAGCCTCGGCCACGGGCCGGCTCCGCACATGAGGGGAGAGGAGGGGGGAGAGGAAGGGTACGAGGGAGTTATGCAGAGCGAAGAGTCAGAAAAGCGAGTCGAGACATGAGAAAAGGTGGCGACGCAGTAGCCGGGTGCACCACACCGTCCGGAAATAAAGCGAAGCGAAAGCCTAAATTTAGAACCGCGAGTGGTCCGGAGGGAGCGGGAGGGGGGACTCCACGCGGCCCTCCGTCGACGAAGAACTCAAGAGGTTTGGGGGGTGAGCAGGGGGGGGGGGGGGGGGGGGCTCGCAAATGCGCGCATCCTTGTGTTGCCTCTCCAACCTCCTCCTCGGCGTCTATTTTTCTATCCTTGCAGAGCAGTAGGAATGCCCCTTTCACCCTTTCTCGAGACTTTCTATAGTAGCTGTTGCATGCTGCATGCGTCCTGCGTGTATGCAGGCCGCGAGGTTTCCGCCGAGGCTCTATTCGCGTCCCCCCTGTGTTCTCTCTCCCTCAATTCACGTCCCTCTCGACATATCGCAACCGTTGTTTCACTTCCCCCCTCTCCCCCGTGTGTGTCCCTCACCTTTTGCGCACGGAAGCACCGGTTAGATGACGCGGGCGGAACGCAACCCTCGAAAGCCGCTTAATGTGGACGGTGACCTTTGCCAACCCACGAGCTTTTAAGACGTGGACAGTGACCTTTGCCAACCCACGAGCTTTTAAGACGTGGACAGAGGCGTGAGCACGGAAAGGGGGGGGGGGGGTTGCCCCCGCCCCACCCCCCCTTTTGTAAACGAAGAAGGGAGCCCTTACATTTACTCATTCGGACCTACGATCACCATTTCTTAACGCGTATCGTTAAGGCCACGTAGGTTTTTTGACGAGAGGCTGGCAAGGACTCCTTGTGTTACTCCCAAACTGTTTACTTCCCACTTGTACACCAGAAAGCCGGGTACCAAAGGCAGGCCATTGTGAGGCATGCCATCGCTTCATTTTCAGTATTGCAACCATTCATAAGCGTATATTTTTTTTCCGATTAAACCAAGAAATAATTTGGGGGGCGGGGCGGGGGGGGGGGGGTCGGTGTGGCAGGGGGGGGGTCTCTCTTTCTCTCGAGATAACGGCAGATCAGAATTTTAAGTAAATATGCCACGCAGCCCCACAATATAAAATTCGTAAATGACAATACGTATGTACATTAATCAATTGGAACCTGATTAATAACATCCCCTTAGTCATTTATAAATTTCAGTAATTCACACAAACAACATGACTGACTAATCCTACACATGAACCAGCATCTGTTATTGTGCTATCTGCCACGGTTGATCTTACAAAATAAAGCATCGTCAGTCTTCGATATTCAAGCACCCGGTACGCATATCGTGGTCGCCATACAAAAGTTAGATGGCCCTGTGTGTACAATTGTTGTATGCAGTAACTCCGGCCAGTACACGTTCTATATAATGTAATCATGACATACAGTCTCTGTACAGTAATCCCACCACATATAGTCTTTGTTCAGCAGCTCTATGTAGAGAGAGAGAGATGGGATGCGGAAAGGCAGGGAGGTTAACCGGAAAACAAATTTTTGGTTGGCTACCCTGCACTGGGGAAGGGGTAAGGGGAGACAGTAGCTTTTACACATTCTCTAGAAAGAAAATCTAGCACAAGTAAAAATATATACAGGTCTGTAACTCTTGCATATATAGCAGGCACTACACAGTAACTCCAGCATATACACGCGTCCCCTGCGGTAGCTATAGCTAAGGGGACCCACAAGCAGTAAGTCTACATGGGTCTATATGCCGTTGTCCCGCCGTGTATGGGCTGTGTCGTCTTCGTCAAGTGGCCCATCTAACAGACACGTGCACCCCCTTCCCGCCCCCCACCCGCTGATTCGAGTACGTGAGTTGCTCAGCAACGCTGCACGGAGCGTTTATATAGTCGAGACCCGAGCCGCGGCAAAGCCTTGCGCGGCGACAACACGGCTATCGAGCCCACCCACAGTGCACGCATCCAGGACATAACAATGCGCGAGCAGCAGTGACGTCTGACGTAAGCAAGACGCACCTGCGAGCGCAATAAACAAATGTTCGCGGCCGCGCACAAGAGGACCGCTATAATAAGCAGCGCGAGGCGCACAGTAAGGGACGCCAACACCTGTGCCAATTCCGTGGTCCTTCCCCTTCTCGCGACGTGCGCCCTCCTCCCTGGGTCGTGGGCATGTCTGAACAGAGGTCCTTGCGTGCCAGAGGCAGAGTCGGGGTTTGCGTCTCTCTCGTTACTCTTGGTTGGAGAGACTCGGTCCGCAAAGAGGCAGAGAGAAAGTGCAAACGCTGACAGTTCTGAACAACAAGGCGGCGCAAGGTCTCGTAGAAGACACACGAGTCCGGCGCGTCCTCCTGGTGTCCCCGCATTCAAAATAAGACCCAGGGCCATTGAAGCTTCCCCTCCGAAACAGTAGTCATAGATGGATGAATGGATAGCGACTGGATGCATGGACGGTTGCATGGATTGTCAATGTAAAGAAAAAATCCATGCACAATCTCCGTTTAGAAGTTGTCAGCGAAGAGTAAGCGTAGAGTTCTTGTTTTATATAAGGTAGCGGCCTCCCTCGAACGTTGTTTTCCAGGCGCATAAAAAAGAGGTCCTATCAAAACGGGGTGGTTACGACACGAAGTACTTCGTGTTGGGGCGGCTGTCTTGCCCAGCAAGCAGCATGAGTCAGTGAGTAAAGTCCTGCCACCTGGCATGCATGTAGTACAGACAGCCTCGTTCTTTGGACGTATGTCTTCGGTATGTGCCCAGATACACAACTTCTGCGCAACGTATGTGATATTCGCACGTTCCCACCAATGTGGCTCATCTTCCGGAATGAATGCGCCAAATTGAAACAAAGGTGCAGGGATTACACAAGAAGAAGCGCTGTGCCACGGTATCATATGGCAGTTGCGACTGGCCACGAGATTAATACTTCCCGTGTCTCTGTGAGTTGGGCTTAAGGATGACCTGATGATGACGTCATAAAATAACCTGTTGGGGAAAAAAAGTGCGCATCTTGTACAAGTGGCGCAAGACTGGAATCAACAGTAAAATCCCTATAGATAAACTAAAGTAGCGCCAACCGCGCCCCTTCGCCTCTGCCTCCTCTCCCAGAAGCTGCAGCAGCGCCTCTATGGTGTCCGCCAGGAAACTGCTGAAAGCACGGCCGGCCGTGCGAAAGGCATACCCTCTCCCGGCGCGCGGGAGAGGGTATGCACAGAGGACGGACAAGATGGCGCTTGCACTACCAAGCATAGGGGAGAGGAGGAGCCTGCACATTGACACGTATGGCGCTACTTTAGTTATTCTAGGGACTTTAATCAACAGCGGAGCTATAGTATTCGACCTAGCTAAGTTTTGATAGCAATGCCACGCTTTTGCTAGAGATGTTAACTTTTTGCTAGTAAAGTACGGCTAGACTTGGCTATTCTTCTCGGGTTTCGGCCGGTTCCCCACATTGCGCATGCGTCACGTGCTTTTGGCAGAAGCATGTCACGTGACTAGCTTTTGCGTGGTTTGGCGGGAACCTGTCACGTGACTAGTTACGCGATTTTAGTCACGTACTATAATTGTTACGGAGTTTCTAGTCAAGCGACTATAGTTGTTACGTGATGTTACGTGACTTTTAGTCCCGCAACAGACTCGCCAATCGCAGTTTTTTTTTCTTTCTTTTTTTTTCTTTGCATTTCACTCCTGACAAACCGGCGCGCGTGTTGCGGGAGCGAAGCACAAGTTGAAGAGGGACGAAGCGAGCGCGTACCGGTCTATGATGATGATGATGATAATTCCTGTTCGCACAACCCGCGGGCGCTCCGTAAAACTTAACCATATTGGCTGTCTGCATCATTCGTACAAAGCCTCCTACATATTCCAGAATGCATACGTACGCTGCAACCGCGAAAGTGAAAGTGCGAATGCCGGCGTTAAACGTTTTTTCCCGCGCCGCGGCGGGGTGCTGCCCGCGGTCGCTCGTTCTTCTCCGAACACGGCAAGCCCACTGTTCATTTCGGTCGCAGCAGCTGACTCGGTGGGTCGAGCACGCGAGTCGGGAGGAAGACCGCGGGCGCAAAAGGAGGCGAGAGAGAGGAGGAACCGTTGCGTCAGTTGCTGCTCGCGCACGCTTGCTCGCGTGCGCTATATTTGCAGCAGTAGCAGCAGTAGCAGCAGTAGCAGCAGCAGCAACAGCAGTGGCGGCATGGACTTAGATGCGACGGGAGCGAGCACCAGAGCGATTCGGAAAGACGAGCAGCAGCCGGTTGAAAGCAAAGGGGGTGAGGGGGGGGGGGGGGTGTCGGACCGACTTTAGAAGACAAACGCAGAGCACTCGGTGTTCTTTTTTCTTTGTCGTCACCGCCGACCCAAGAAGTCGCCACCGACTGCCACGGAGTTGCGCCTTTCTTATTGTTGTTCTTCTTCTTGAGGCCAGCGAAGAAGAGGACGACCTCGCGAGGCGGATGCTGAGTCAGAGAGAAACCCGCGCGCGCGCGGTTCTGGAGTTCGCGTCGTCCTGGACGCCAACCGCATGCAGCGCGGCTTCTCGAGACTGTGTGCCGACTCACCGAATATTTTTTCCGCGCGCTTTCAACGTCAGCAGCTTTCTCGTGTCGTGCTCGCGCGTCTCCCAAGCGCGATCAAGCCTTACACATTTTGCGCTATTACAGGAAGGAGACTCAGTACGAACGTTGCGGCAGTTGAACAATTCCGCCATGGCAGTGGCACAAAACGCTTGGGTGAGAAGAAGAGAACGTTCTGGTTGGTCTGGTCCTGCAGAAAACGTCAACTCCATGTGTCTGTCTTGTTTCACCGGCGACAACATGATTTTTTTTAATTTCGAAAGTTTGCCTAATGGCATACAGTATTAAATATACAGATGGAGGCCGGTTTCTGCTATGTACATCAGCAGTGCTCTATGGTGGGGCCCATAGAGCCACAAATCATAGTCCGGTGGTCTCGTGGGATGAAGGCCCACTGTTCTCAGGTAGAGTCGTCGTATCTGGTTAAGGACAATATGTTGTCCACAGACACTTTGTGGCACGGTATTTTTTGGCTCATCTCACTAACAGTAGGACACAGCACTATACCAAGAGAAAAAGCCTCACGCATGAAGCGATTTATAGGAGACTATACGAGTAACGTGAGCAACTTGTAGACTCCTCGCAATGCAAAACTGCGACTTGCTTTCGTACACTTTTTTTCACCCTTCAATCGAATCAAACGAGTGCCGGTTCGCGGCGCGGAACATGGAAGACGGGACAAGGAACGAGTGTGGACAGGACAAGCGGAGCTTCACGGACGCCGGACAACAGGATGTCCTGTCGTGCGAACCTCGGTGCAGGAGAGGTGCGTATACGACAGCATCGTCCGCGGTCAATTTCTGCTATAGCACAGGACGAGACACCCTTCATGTCCTGCATGCACACCCTTGTAGAAAATAACAAGGCAGCACACGTGCCTTTTATCAACAATAGCGCCTTTTAAAGGCAATCATGTCGCACAGCGTGCACCAGCTGCGCCAGGAACAGACGCTCTTGCGATCGTTTGACATTTGCAGAAGAGAGATAGAAAAGAAACGATAGAAGGAAGGCGATACTGGGTGCGAGAAATCCTTTCGACCCCTGACAGTGTAATACGGCGTTTCCGTCCTCTCCCAGTGTATGTACTGCGGTGGCGTAGCCAAGGGGGGGGACGGCTCAACCATTCCCCCCTTCCCCCCCCAGAAATTTTTTTCAATTTTGCTTGCGTATATATACACGCACACATACATATGCACGCACGAATATACATAAACTATGGTTGAACCCCCCCGCCCCCCGAAAAAGAATTCTGGCTACGCCCCTGCTGTACTGTTATAGATGGCTTGCACTGACATCACTAAAACCACCATGTTATAGGGTACCGACATCGTGGGCCGCGAAGTTTGTGTTGTCAGGTTAATGTTATCCTCGCGTCGCATTTTTTTTCCGCTTCCTCGAGGACAATAACTCAATGGTTAAACTGTAATATAACTTACATCACAACCATTACGTTGCGAATAGCACGAACCACGGTCATAATATTTTCGTTTTCTTTTCTTTTCCTGCCCTCCTCCTCCTAGGGCATTTGTCTTCTATTCCCTTTCCTTATACACAGTAGCATGTAGGCGCCTTTTTGTAATACGCTAGCAGAATTCTCTGTTTTTAATTAAAAACATTTCCTTCTTTCTTTCTTTCTTTCTTTCTCTCTCTCGCATGCAAGGTCTTTTTTGCAGGTGAAGGAAAAAACAGCGTTCCAGCGGCGTCTTTATAACATCGACGCAGGTTAACAGCCACGTGATCATACTGCCATGACGTCATAAAACCCGCCACGCTGGTGTACCAATACGTTAACAACCCACGTCAACGACATCGCGTGCAAGCCACCAAGAGAAGGGGACAAAGCCACCAGGCATGTGCACACTATACGAGCCCAACGTACCCCACTAGCGCGCACTCATTAGGGAATGGTGACGTCTAATCCAAACGCAAGTGACGCAAGTCCTCCTCACCAAGTCCCTTGACACCAAGTTGGTCCGCTCGACAGATCCTGAGCGTGCCGCGGGTACGTATGCACTGTCCGTTTTACGTATACGTATTTACTGTCCGTTTTACGTATACCTATACACTGTCCGTAAAACGCGCCGCTCCGGAAGATGCACACGCGCTATAAGCGCCAGCTGGGACAGTTCACTTCCTCGCGACAGCATGCACTGCGGGTGCGGTCAGGCTTGGGGGTCAGCCCTTGCAGCTGCAGCCGTGGCGGTGCGGTCGAGGATGACGTGTAGCGACGAGGCAGCAGTCGGGTGCGCTAGCATTGCGTGTTTATTAACACACTGCGCTTGGCCCTGTGGTGCTCTCGCGGGACCGGATGAGGAGAGAAGGCCCCTTCCCTTCTTGTCCACGCTCCAACGGCGTTGTCGCGTTTAGAGTTTCACTTTTGGAGGAAAGACACCTGCCGCAGCTGAAGCCCTATCTGCACACAGTGCCTCCGCGCCGACTACTTTATCCCGTTGTCTGTATTAAATGTGTACTGACACGATTTTGAGGCACCTCAAAAGGGAAATATTTCGTTACCATGGTGTGCACTGTCATCGCTGTTCGCACACCGAAGCCAGACAACACGTACAAAATAATTTACTCCGATTTTAAAGTTCGTCGCTCAGCATCTGCAAGCCAGCCCCACCGCAATAGACATTATCACGACAAGTCAACACAGTTCAATGGGTTTGCGAAATTTGCGTCCTGCATGCGGCCTAAATAGCGGAAATCGCTGTCAGAGCCTCTGGAAGACAATTCACTTGTCGTCGTGAACGTGAACCACGTGCGACTGACACCAAACAGACAGCTGTTGCTAGCATGTCGCGAGTTGCAGTTTTTTCGTGACGTCAGACCTCTCTTGACACGTCACTGCCAAGCCACCCTCTCGATACCGAAACCGAAATTGCTGTTTTAATGTAGCGGAATTAAAATATATTCAATGCATTTCCAATCACTACGACACTCTTTTTAGAGTTCTCGGCACCCGCGCTTTTATTTAGAACAACAACCTGAAAATATTTAAACTTTGTGTCAGTACCCCTTTAAGGCGAAAGCCTCAGATGTCTTATCAAACACGAAAAAGTGACAGTCGGAGGCGCCAACACGAGTGATGCGAGAAATGGCCATGCAGTGACGTCACCGTACACGTCAGTGTCACATGTCACCGAAATTTGTGACGTCATCAGGACGTCACATAATGAAGTCACGTGACATCGGTGCGTTGTCAAATGTATGTGGGGCGAAATCGGAGGCACTATACACCACGACTTCACATAATGACACCACGTGAGGTGAAGAAAGCCTCCGATCCCTGAGGCTGTGCAACATTACGGTGTAGAAAGCTTTTGAGGAAAGTTGGGGGGGGGGGGGGGGGGGGCAGAGCAGCTATCTGAGAAAAAAAAGATGGTTTTCGCCTTCGAGTCGTCATAGTCAAATGTGTAAGGGGAACGTGTACATTTCTTTAAATGCGAAGCGTTTACGTATTAGGTGACAGTGGAAGTAGGTGTACTTTTCTGTCAAAAAAAAATACTGCAAGCTAGTATCCGCAGGAGTACCTCTACTGATCTAAATTTTTCTATATATTAACTAATCTAAAAAACAATAATAAGGTCGAGATACATTCTAGAACATTTCACAATTGTGAGAAAAAAGAAAGGGATCTATAGTGTGTGTAGAACCTTGAGTCTTCACTCGACAAATACCAGTGCAAAATACCTCCGAGCGCCCACAGTAGTGATAGGTGAGGCTCGGAAGCCTCTGGATGACGTAACTCGCCTACGTAAAAGAAGTTCCATAAGGAGATGCCCTTGGCAGGACACGTTTAAAATTAACAAAAAAAAAAAAACTTCCCTAAGGTTGAATAAATGTTTCTTTGTTTTATGCAAGTGCATTCAAATCCGCTGCGGCAGATCATGCAGCTCGCCTCGATAAAATATTCCGGAACGTTGTATTCCGGAACGTTGTGCAGAAGGTGATACGTGTCCCACATACGGGATACGTAGCGATCGCTGTATAACATTGTATGTGTAACTGGGCGAATCGCAGCAGGAGACGACTTGGCGCATTATAATTGAACGCCAAGATATTTATCGAACGCCTTTTTCGTTTCCTGAAACCACTGAACTAGCAGGTTAGAGCACTCGGCCCACCTCTCCACCACTATTCATTGAATTTGTCACTCACTCACTCACTCACTCACTCACTCACTCACTCACTCACTCACTCACTCACTCACTCACTCACTCACTCACTCACTCACTCACTCACTCACTCACTCACTCACTCACTCACTCACTCGAACTCTCCGGAACAGCAAAGAAGACGTCGCCAAATTTAGAGAGGCGCTGGGAGATTGAAGCACATGCATGCGTTAGCTCGTCAATGGCCCAGGTAAGCAAGAGACGTTTAGAGTACTTGTAAAAAAATAAATAAATAAATAAAAATAAATAAATAAATAAATATGGGAAAACAAAAAGAGAACGAGAAGAAATGTAAAAAACAGATTTCGGCGGAATCCTAAAAGGCACGTAGGTAGTTTTCAAATACTGTAATATTTACAGATAGATAAAATTCTGTGCATTAATACACACAGCAAAACACGTAACGAGCTCAAGGAGGTCAGGCGGCAAAATTAGAAGCACCTCGACTTCAGATCATTGGTATGGCTTCATTACGAAAGCCTAATGAGGCCAACAGACGAGCCTTACGGTTGTGGCTAGCAAAGAAACGAGCCTTTGATGCGTTTCCCTTATTTCGTTCTTACATTACGAAAACATGACGACAGGAAATTTTCTGTAAGCTCTCAAGCAGTTCATCTGCTTTCAACCAAGAGCCCTCAGCCTCGTTCACCGTAAGAAGAAGAAGAAAAAAAAGAGTGACTCAATTAAGCGAGTCTTGACATGCCACGTTAATGACTCCTCTTAAAGGGCCCCTCACCACCCCACGTTCAATGACGAGGGAGTGGTTTCCTCCTCGCCTTCGCTACCCTTCGCACAGGCGATGTATCCTCCTCGCCACTTATTTCTTAAAAGCACTTGGACAATGTCAGCACTAAGCGCTCGAGCCTATCAGGATTTCGCGCTTCTCGGCTACACGCTGTTATCGCCGCTTGCGCAGTCGTAGACACACAAAATGAAGTGAAATCGGATGATCGCGCACGATAGTCATTGCGAGACAAGGAAGAACGGATGGGCGGCTGCATGGCAAAGCAGCGCAGGAGACAGTTCACATCTGATATTTCAGGTATATGGACTAATCGAGAGCATGTACACCGTCGTCCTTTATGAAAGGGAACACGCGAGCGCGCGGCCGGCGCGCTGCGTTGGCGGTCTACAGCACCATCAACCGACAGCTAAAGAAAACGCGTCCGCTTTTGGCGGCACCGCCTGTTGCGATATCGGAGCGGGAGCGTAATCTAGCAGCGCTTGTCCAACAGCCATTGACTCGTTATTTTGATTGTCAATAGACGACGCCGAAAGCGGACGTGCTTTCTTTAGATATCGGTTGATGGTGCTGTAGGCAGCCGCCGCAGTGCGCCGGCCACGCGCTCGCGTGTTCCCTTTCATAAAGGACGACACTGTACACTACAGATGTCACGGCAATCACTGTCTGCGTCACAGAAGTGCGCAAGAAAGACGAGAAACGCCAGAAGAGAATATTGCGCTCGTTTTTTTTTTTTTTTTTTTTGTATTTTGAGAGGCTGGTGAGGGGCCCTTTAAAGAAGATACACGTGAACTCTTTTAGGAGATCATTATACTCCAGTCGGAGAGTCAAAAGAAGGTTAACGCGTCTCTTTAAAGGGAGTCATATACGCGGCAAGGCAGGACTCACCGTAAAAAAAAGTAGCACGTGTTACTTCTCTCCCTCTCTTTTATCAGAGTGGTGGTACGTGGTCATCATGGCATAAAAATGACGCAAAACACGATGACGGGACAAACCTGTCTGCCCTGTCATCTAGTCTTGTGTACCGTTCGCTCAGATGGTCTGTCGTCACACGCGCAACGAACGCGTACGCGAACAGCCATCACTCCTCTCCACGTTTCGACGCATCTGTTCGATGTCTGCGAACGCGAGAAATGCGAGGTGAGGATCACCAAACCCGCGCCCACGTACGTCACCGCTGGTGGAAAGAGGCGAAAAGGTAAGGGTGTAGGGCGAGGGTGAGGGGGGGGGAGGAGAATGCTCTTTCGTAACACGCTGGCCGATCGGGAGCCCTGCCAAGGAAGGTGGTGGTGCAGCACAGCACAACCTTGACAGAGAACCCCTCTCCCCCCATCCCTTGCCTCCCCCCCCCCCTCCCCCACACCTCCACTTGACATACACATAGACCAGACCTGCCTGCCCACGTTTGAGATGAACGCGCGCGCATGCGCCGTCCGTCCCTTTCTCCTCTCTCTGGCACGGCTTCACCGTCATGTCAGCCACGTGCTTGTCCCGACCTGTCTGTTTACAAGCTCTCGTCGATCCTATATATACACAAAGCTCTCGTAAATTATAACATAATAGATATCATCGTAACGGACGCGTCGGTTCAAGGCAATTGACTTCCATAGTAACCTTTAGCGTAACAAGGACGCAAGAAAGACGACAGCACACAGCGCTACTCTCAACTGACCACCTGGTTGCGAGTAGCGCTATGTCCTGCCTCATTTTTTGTGAAGATTTCTGGCAGTCTGTGACGTCACGTCATCATTATGTCACACGAGTAACGTTATGACGTTGAGCAACACGTTATAAGTGACATACATTTATGACGTCGCCACATAACGTGATGACGTTATGTGGTGACGTCAGCTTTAGCGTTTAAGGCATTCGCCTTAATAATCACTGTTGGGATACGATGCTTTTCTGAACATAAGTGTATGTTGTGTCTCCGCTGACGCCTTCTATTCTTTGTCATTATTTTGCTTTTTGTCTGTGTCTCCTGTCATTTTGGTTCTTTCCTCCTACATTGTTCCTACATGCGATCAACTTTTTTTCCATTTCCAGAAAGTAGGCAGGCGCTCCCTATGTCAGCCTGCTCTTTCGCCTACTTCCCTCTTTTTGCGTCTATCGCGTGCGCGCGTTTCCATGGCAACTGATAATAACACCGCGGTCGTTACAACAGCTTATCTGCTGAACAAGCGAAGTTATCCCGTAACGGCCAAACCACTTACGCCGGCAGTCCACAACTTTTGGTGAGATGTATGACAAGAAAACCTTCTCAGTTGGCGGAATTAACGTTCGAAGGAAAGAACGACATAGCAGATAGGGGACCAGACGTACAGAACACCGATGGCCCGACAGATAAAGCTGACAAATGCGACGCCGATCAGCACTCGTCGAGGACTTTCCGATACCTGTTGCGCCGAGCACAAAAAACCGGTGCTCGTGCGGAGAGGTGTCATGGAAGCCGGGAAACCCATCGACACTTTCCGTGCGGACGCTGCTGCTGCACTGGATATCTCGACGCGATCGAGAGCGTCTATTGCTGCGAAGGGAGCGTTTCTTATCTGCGCCTTATCTCCACGTATGCGCGCAACGTATATGTATTGACGGGGCGAGAATACGGCCCTCGATCGTCGCTTCGAGTCGCCATATCGCGTGCTTCTGACGTCACGTGGTTCATTGTGAAGAGACGCCGAGATAAGGGAACACACTCGTGTAGATTACGTAACCGCCGCTTCGGTGAACAAATATACGTGAAAAAGAGAACGGATACAACTCGAGCAAAGCAAAGAAAAAGCGATATCGAAGTCTTGCAAGTATCGATTGTGCATAACGTTTAATCAAAAGTTATATACCTCTAATACGTAGATATTTGAGATAAACCTCTTTTCTTGGTCACTGTTCAAGGTCGGTCGCAGTTACATGCGAGGCGAAAAGCTATGGTTTCATGGTTACCTTTCCGTTAAGGGAAGTGATCCTTCGGGATAGAAGGAAATGACGTAGCTTATTAAATAATCTGAATTGCTCGGATTTTCCGTGCAAAACGCCATATCAGGAGTCCTCTACCACGGCTATGGTGACCACAGCGTGCCAAAAGGCATGGGGTGGTACAAGACTCATTTCGATCACGTGGGGTGCGTTACGATTACTAACTGCCACTTGCGTCACAAACTCCGTACAAGAAGTCAAAACAGACAGACAGACAGATAGACAGACAGAAAGATAGACAGACAGACAGAAAGATAGACAGACAGACAGACAGAGAAATAGACAGAAAGATAGACAGACAGACAGAAAGATAGACAGAAAGACAGACAGACAGACAGATAGACATACAGACAGACAGACAGACAGACAGACAGACAGATAGATAGATAGATAGATAGATAGATAGATAGATAGATAGATAGATAGATAGATAGATAGATAGATAGATACGAACACGCAGCGGAATCAAATAAGCACACCCCCCCCCCCCCCTCTTCCCCGCGTCCTGAAAAAAAAAAAAACCCTGGCTACAGCTCCGGTCTGCGCAAAGGCGGAAGCAGTAAATCCCGGCAGCACACGCCGCTGTCACTCAGGAGGACGAACCACGGCGATTCACACTCCTGCAACAGCGTCGACCTTGAAGGCACCACCGCGTTGTGTGGTACTTGCGGCTGAGTTAAGGCGGCGAGGTCTTGTCGCACCGTCAAGAGAAATAAATACGTTGCCTTTCGAGGTCACGCGAGGGGATTCCCCAGTCAGCGTCTCCGCAAAAAGCGGTGTCAACATTCCGCCGTCGATGTGGCAGCAGTGTGGCGTGAAAGAAGCGCTGATAGGGGCTCATCAATTGCAACTATAGATATTGAAGGGTAGTAATAAAAAAAGAGGAAAATAGGCGCTGTATTTTGCTGCCCACGTGGGGTCACGGCTTAGCGCATACATAGATTGCCGATGCGTCGGGTGCACGTGCTTCTGCAGTTTTCCATTGTAGCCCTGAACCCTTGAGGGCCGATCTTCTATCCAGTATACCAAATTAATCCTGGATTGCACAACAGACAAAAACAGATAGCGTTAAAGAAAGTTTTGCAGGGGCGATTATAGTACAGTTTCCTTCCACATTACCGTAGTCCCCTACCGTCCCCGATTGGACAAACTCGCAGGGTCCCGTATGCATTCACAGATGACTTTTGTGTTTATTGTGATGTGCATTTAATTAGCTATAACATACCTTTGAAGCTACCCCGTCGCTGAATTTGTATAAAGATTCATAGTCATACTAACTGCACCTTTGCTCCTGACATGTAATAAAGTACTCACGTAATAGATCGGACCAGTAACTATCCACACAGGCTAATGGTCCAAATACTTTTTGTAACCATTTTTGTATTAAGTTGATTGAATAAACACCGATTGATTGATTGATTGATTGATTGATTGATTGATTGATTGATTGATTGATTGATTGATTGATTGATTGATTGATTGATTGATTGACTCGAAGGCGAAAGCCGTCTTTTTCTTCTCAGTCGAATGTATTTACCCTCCCCTCCCTCCCAGTGAAAGCGAAGTACTGCATCTAACGCGGTATTGCACTGCCTCCAAAATCGGAGTCATCGCAAGAGTTCTGCACCTCCCCTGGTTATGCAAAGCCCCCCGTGATAGGTACACCTTTGACCAAGCGGCGATGTCATCTGGTTACGTCATGATGTCACGTTACGTGACGTCACAAATTTTTGCGATCTGTAATGTCATCACGTGATTTTTTTTTTTTGCATCACTCGCGTTGAGGCTGACGGTATATTCTATATTTTGATGATGCACGTGACGCTTTGGCCTTAAAATAGGACACCGATGAGAAACCGATGCTGCTATTCCAGCAGCACCGGAATAATATTTAAAAAAAGGAAGTACGACTTACTGAATCTGAAAACGAGCCAGCCTGTTGCCATGATATTGACGGAACGATATTATTAACGGAATTAACCTTATCACCATAAGTTTACTTGTAGTGTCTACTTGACACTCGTGTTTCGAGTGGAGACGCAGCACAATGCAGTCGTGTCAGCCGAACAAGAATGGTGACAGGACCCGGCGCACTCTTGACAGACTCTGGCGAGATTAGAAGTAGCAGCAGCAGCAAAAGCCCGTATATATGTAACAGATAAGGCGACAAAATCGACAGCACTCGCAATATCAGAGCCGGTCGCGTCCGGTACAAGGAGTCAATATTGTCGCTACACGACAGAATGACACAACGTCGCGACGTTCGCGAAGTCACACGGTTTTGAATGTTGCCAGACGCCCCACGGTACAGACCTATTCCATGTTTGTAAACTGGGGTAGGCGCCGTCGACATACTGAGATGCTTGTAGCGACGCGTACGCTCCGCCCAGCCCAAAGCTCGCCACCGCCCTCTATGATCACGTGACAACTGCCACAGCAGCCTCCGAGTACAGGGCGTCGGGGAGGCTCCCCGACGCGCTGTGCTCGGAGGCAGCTTTGCAACTGCTGTGCCAGTTCTCGGCAGGTGACCTTTGGGTCACTTGCCGAGAACCGTAACTGCTACACCACCGCGGCGGACGATCCAAATAAGCTCTGCGTTTCTCTTGTGAACAGCTGTCAGTACGTTTTGTCTCTTTGTTTGTCCTGTGTTTGTATTTTCTTACTTTATTTGGTTCTCTCAGTTACTTATCGTAATCATGACTACGGCATAGTAAACATGGTCGACATTGCGCAAGATGCTACCCACTATATGGATGCACTTCTTCATATGTCAAGCTCTATAGTGACGCAAACAGAGCGTCGTTTCTTCGCCTCATCTGTTCTGTCGCGTCGCCTGCCCACCAGTTTGTTCTACTCAAACCATCGTCAAGTTAAACACCTAGTCAGCTCCAGGGCTTAAAGTCTCCCATTATTGGAGGGGGGGCCCTCGTTGGGCAGCGACTATATATATATATATAAGGACTATAGGAAGTATCACGCAGGCCCTGAGACTGTAGGAAGGTACTTGAGGTCCCACGGCCGAAACGTCGGAATAAACTGTGCTGAAACGTACGTCGTATCTCAAGTACCTTCCTATATATATATATATATATATATATATATAGTGAAGCCACTGACACAAAATGTCGCGGCCGAGACAGCCTGCGGGTTCGATTCCCGTTAACATGTGTACATCATCTGCAAAATATCAACAGCGAATATAGTTTAGAAGGTATTTTAGGGTGTGTTCAGATAAGGACGTCGGTGCATGTCCGCCGACCCCCTTTAATTTCGCCGAAAAAAAATATATTTTGTTTCCCGAGTACCCAGGACCACAAAACCACTTTTGGTTTCGCGAGAAAAAAATTCACAAGTCTCCACTGAGCCGCCACCGCCTCTTTCGAATTTCGCGAAAATGGGATTTCGATGAGACGCTACAAAAACACTATTGTAGCTGTAGGTTCGAAAAATTTTCTCCACATACTGCGGATAGTTTGTGTTGAGAAAAAAATTATTACTTTGCAGTTTTGATGTTGTTCTGTTAAGAAAAAAAATCGCGAAATCGACATAAAGCTCAATAATGCTCACATTTAAGATTTTTTTTCCTCCGTAAGTATAAACGTCAGACTTCCCAAAGTTTTTCAAAACATTGCCATATGTTTGGTCAACAAGTGTGCTGAACTAAATACCTGAGAGTGTTTTAAAACGTTAACCAGAAATGTTCAACTGAGGACATGTCTCTCAAAATGCAATATTTTGAAGGTCATTTTAAAAAAAAAACACCATCTTCGATTTTCTTTAAACTCTCCAGAACTAAAGCCAATCACGTGTTCTAACTTAATCTGTAAAAACATGTTGCATTATTTTTGTGAGGTCGGCGATAATGGCAATAGTTGCCATTATCGTTATTTTTAGGTCCTGAATGTCATCTGTTGTGCTCGAGGGACAACAGCTTGACAGATAAAACCAAATAGTTACCTTAAAGTGCAAATTTGTTCATTTGCGTGCGTGCACGCGTCGCAGTTTTGGTCCTGGCGTAAGGACTAACCGCAAGATTTTTTAGAAATGTAGTCAAGTCGAGCTCTCGGAAGGAACTGTTTATTTACCCCTATTGCATGCACAGGGAGTCATAGTCACAAGTCATAGTCGGACAAGTTAGACAGTCACAAACGTCACTGAAGCACTTGTGCGTATCTTGCTCCTGGTGAAGCAACCTTGTGCACACAACCCTTAGTAACGTGAAGCTTTGGGCTAGTTGGTTTTGCATTATGAAGTAGTAACAGCGCAATATTCACAAACCTCTTTGTTTGTCCCCGTGTGAATATTGCGCTGTTACTACTTCATAGCACACAACCCATTTCGGCCTCAAGGAGGAGAACTTCGTGAGCCCGATTCCTATGTCAGGGTGAACCGCTTTAAGTAGACGAAATGTTTCCCGAATGGACCTGGTCATGAGCCGTTTTGAAACGTACTGTTTTTGTCCTTTAGAACTAATTGCAATGAAATCTTTCTTGTTTGGGCTTTGTTGGGTGGAGTTGAGCTCATCGTCAGTATAGAATTTCATTGCTGCCTGTATGTTTTCGGCTTCAGCTTCGATCTGGTGTAGAGGTTCGGATTTGACCACACCCGGGTGTCTGTATTTTCTGCATTTCCGAATGAGGTGCCGAGTTGCGGATCGAATCATTTCTTGAATCTCTTGATGAGAAAGGTTCACAGGGAGCAATGTCAGGAGGCGGCAGCGTTCATAGTATGATTCGCAGGTATTGAATGTGTGCTTTAGGTTGCGCAGCCACTCGCGACACGTGTTGCAGGTTTCCGCTGAAGGACCAGGTTCCTCTGTAGTGCCGTACGCTACTGTAAGGACAGCAGAAATTGTCCCTGAGATAGCGCCCTCGATCTCCGCTTTCTTACGCTTGGCGTAAGACACTCGGCATTGTGCTTTCACTTTCGCCAGAATTTTCAGGGTTGTCACGTCGGTTGTCTTAACGAGTACCTTTAGCTCTTCGACAGCAATTTGTTCGTGAACAAAATTTGCGTCAGACTGAGATGCATCTGGAAACTCTACGGCGATCTGTTTGAAGCGGTTGAAACAGCTCTGGCACAAAATGTCGGTTTCTCTGATGGATGAGGCTCTTTCTGGCATGCGCTTCCTTAGCAAGGCGACATTCAAATCTTTCACACATCTAAAGTTCCACTTGTAGGCAATCTTCTTCGTATGCCTCTTTCGGTAGTCAGCGGAAAACGCTCGCTCTGAGCTCCACAACGTGGCCATCAATATCAGGGGAGTGTAATACGCGCACGCGTACTCACGTTCGTTCACCAGCAGTGGACTGCCGGGTTGTCGACGACGAACGGAAGTGAAAGCCGACGTTCTCTTATTACTCCGACCTTTCTTAAGCGAGTTGAGCTGTTTCTTGTTTATGCTCTTTCTTTTTTTTTTTTAGGGAGCGGGTGAGCGCAGTCGTGCTGCAGAGGCGCCGCTTGTGCCGACACGCACCGTCTGCGTTATCACATTACCGACGTGCCAAGGGAAGCGATAAATATTCAGCGGCGGATCCTCTCCAGCCACCACCTTTATGAGGCATACGCAGGCTCACATGCGCGAAAAATTTTGAAAGTGATTCCTGCGAAGAGTGCGACTCATTATCGCGGCATGCTGAGTGGCTGGGACCCGAGTAGAAGTTCTTGTGATTTGCGTAAAAAATGTAGTTATAATTTCCTCTTCAAAACCAACGGTTCCTGTTTTATTTCTGACAATCCGTCAATCCACAGAAAACATTCGCGACCTAAAAATAACGAAATTGGCAACTATTGCTCCATGCTCGCTCAATGTTGTGGTTACACACTATACGTCAATTTGGCCACTTTTCGTGCTTCGTAGTTCCGACCTCACAAATATAATGCAACATGTTTTTACAGATTAAGTTAGAACACATGCTTGGCTTTAATTCTGGAGAGTTTAAAGGAAATCGAAGGTGGTGTTTTTTTTTAAATGACCTTCAAAATATTGCATTTTGAGAGACATATCCTCAGTTGAACATTTCTGGTTAACGTTTGAAAATACTCTCAGGTATTTACTTCAGCACACTTGTTGACCAAACATATGGCAATGTTTTGAAAAACTTTGGGAAGTCTGACGTTTATACTTGCGGAGTAAAAAAAATCTTAAATGTGAGCATTATTGAGCTTTGTGTCGATTTTGCGATTTTTTTTCTTAGCAGAACAACATCAAAACTGCAAAGTAATAATTTTTTCTCAACAAAAACTATCCGTAGTATGTGGAGAAAATTTTTCGGACCTACAGCTACAATAGTGTTTTTGTAGCGTCTCATCGAAATCCCATTTTCGCGAAATTCGAAAGAGGCGGTGGCGGCTCAGTGGAGACTTGTGAATTTTTTTTAAAGAAGGTGAAATTTTTTCTCGCGAAACCAAAAGTGGTTTTGTGGTCCGGGGAACTCGGAAAACAAAATATATTTTTTTCGGCGAAATTAAAGGGGGTCGGCGGACATGCACCGACGTTCTTATCTGAACACACCCTTTAAATTAATTTTGAAGTTTGCGTGAGCGATCGACTCCCTCGCGGTAGCTCCCTCGCGGTAACACCATCAGAGGTGACCCTCGGTGACCTCCCTACTTCCCTCACGTGACCACGCTGCAACAAGTTATGATGACGTCATAGCGGCCATTTTCTTTTGCCGCGTTTGTTCCAGCAGTCTATACTTCTCGGCGGCTGGTCGCGAGCCCGTGACCGCGGCGCACGCGTTGAAAGTTTTGTGTTTGGCGACACTGCTGTCCCGTTTCCTATTCGAAAGGACTTCTTGATGCAGACCGTGCGGAAGTGCGTCACAGTTCTGTGTGCTGACGTGATCGAGAGCTGCGCACGCTAGGTGGTGATAGTTGCACCCGGCGGCTTGTCGTTTTTCGAGCTTTCTGAAACCGAAACTGAAACTGGTCGGTAATGAGGAGCCTGTAATTAAATATCTGTCGCGCGCTGCAGCAAACGAGGTGCCGTGTTATCACTAACAGGCCCCTAGCAACACATTGCAGCAAAAAAACGCGAGACCAAAGTTTTTGTGTCAGTACCCCTTTAAGAATGTTATACAAATAAATATATTAGTCATAATTTCTCTGTGCACATGTCAAATGAGTGCAGCAGTGCTACAGCTGACCTGCCAAGGGGGGGGCCCGGCCCCTCCTTAGAAAATAGAAGGGGGGCCGGGCCCCCCTGGGCCCCCCCCCCTGACTTTAAGCCCTGGTCAGCTCTGGTTGGCTCGCTCATGCAGCTATACGTCTCATTGTGCATTCGCCTGAGTCGACTGGAAGGCGAAAGTCACCTTCTTTTTCTTCCGAGTCGACGTATATTGATCCTTGGCACTCCACCGAAAGCATTCGGCACTTAACGTGGTTTTGCACTGACTCCAAAATCGGACCACATTTTTTGAATGAGCGACGGTGCTTTGTGAAAACGACATCACGTAACGTGATGCAAAGTCGAAGTGACCTCACACATTTTGGTGATCCGTGACATCATGACAACGTCATATGTGACTAAAAGCCGTAATCGCGGCTTATAGTCCCACCTCCTTTCTCTTTCAAAGGAAAGGAAAAATAAAGATTGATCGATCGATCGATTGATTGATTGATTGATTGATTGATTGATTGATTGATTGATTGATTGATTGATTGATTGATTGATTGATTGATTGATATGGTTACGTCCTCACGTGATGATTCTTTACGTCACTCGCGTTGACAGCGACCGTGCGCCGACGGTTAGTTTTCGCGTTTGCTGAGGCGCTCCCGTTTGCACGCGATGCTTTCGCCTTAAAAACGTTCGAGAATCGTGCGCGCGGCAGAACTGGAGAGATCTTGTACTATATAACTTTACCTGATAGTGGTTCGAGGCCAGGAAAGACGCTGATTTTGTGCAACCCACGAAGGAGCACGGCGCAGCGTCGCCTGGGGAGGAGGGGAAAAGGGAGTGCGACAGATTTCCGCTCTCTTTCACTCTCCCTTCCCTCTCGCCCCCCACGACGCTGCGCCGTGTTAGCTTATCAGTTGCGACATTCGCGTCTTTCCTGACCTCGTACCAATACCCCCACTAACTATATACACACTACCGAGCGCCGCCATGTTAGGGCTACACCTCTTTCTCCTTACGGAAAATCCGGTGGGTATCCACCAGCGGCGCTGGTAAACGGCTCAGCATTTGAAACGGCTGAACATTTGATAATGGTCTGTAAAGGGCTTCACCCTATAGTCCAAGATAATGGCGCAGAATTTTTCAAAGCATTGGGGTTTAGGGACAGTGAAGGCAAAATAGACTTTAAGCGGGTAGAAATAACCAGGAGGAGGTTATCCCACTGGTGGCTAAAATCAAGACACGAGTGAAATTTAATCTTTTAATGCATAGTGCTGGAACTTAACTTTACTGTGTATTACGGCTAGGTGGCGTGAGCCGCCGCCCGATCTAAAAGGTACAGCCTCATCTATCCATCCATCCATCCAGCACTTTTCACATTGGAGGCGGACGCTCTGTGCCATAGAGTTTCCTAAAATTAACTAGAGGGGACTCAGGCGCTGCGATCGTTCAGCCACCATGGGAATGATGGGTGGTACACGGATTTGCCTAGTCTTCGTACCTGCAGGCTTCGGACGCACTTGTGGCTTTGTTTACTGCTGTGTTTTGGTTTTGTTTCGAATAAAAGAACGGACCTTTGTGAACTTCGTGAGTGTATTTGAATTCGTCAGCTTAGAAAGGTCAAGGTGGTGAAACGCAGCTGCTAAACTTTTGCTGAACTTCGTATTGCGGCAAAGCGAATTCAGGCCACACGGAGCCAAAAGAACGAAGACTAGGCAAGACTAGGCAAATTAGTGTACTAGCCATCATAGGCGTGCGCAGGGTTACCGTTCAGGGGGGGGGCGAAGGTCCTTCTCAGCGCCCCCCTTCCCTATTAAGTCAATGTATGGGGCAGACTTTGCGCCCCCCCCCCCTCTTAGGTTCTTAGGGGGACTAGGGGGGCGGCCGCCCCCTCTGCCCCCCTCGTGCGCACGCCTATGCTACCCATGATTCCCATGCTGGCTGAAGCGCCGTGCGTTGCAGCTGCCATAGACACTAGCGCCAGAGTTCCCTCTAGTGTATTTATAGGAAACTCTATGGCTCTGTGCACATCTCCTGCAAGCCGTTTGTGTTTACCTCGCTATCCCGGAGTTTCGCATCCTCCTCTGGCGAATTCGATTTGCGACAGCGCTGCACGCCAACGCACACGGCGGCGGCGGCGGCGGCGGCGCGAGGGAAGAAGCCGTACTACGGCGATTATTTCGCACTCGTCGTGGCGTCCTTGCGCCGCGTTTTATATCGGCTCGTCCTCGACCGCCGAGAAGAAGCGAGATCGGGGCAGTCGGACAAGGAGGGAGGAGAGGGCTCTCCGAAGAGGTGAGAGAGAGATGCCGTCCTTGTGGCACCGCGCGCGGTTGCATCCTTCTCAGACCGGCGGGCGCCTGGACAGCGTCCAGCGATCTTCGAGCGATGGAGATGGTCCGGTCGGGTCGCCGACGTGCGTTGGGTGCGCGGCCGTTGTCGCCGCGACCACGTTTTTCAGCGGCTAGTGCGCCTCCGAGCGCTCGTTACGGCCGCGCGCGTTGTGTGTGTGTATCTGTCTGTCTGTCTGTCTGTCTGTCTGTCTAGCTGTCTGTCTGTGTGTGTCTCTGTCTGTCCGTCTGTCTCTGTGTGTATCTGTCTGTCTGTCTGTCTGTCTGTCTGTCTGTGTCTGTCTAGCTGTCTGTGTGTGTGTCTGTCTGTCTGTCAGTCTGTCTCTGTGTGTGTGTGTGTATCTGTCTGTCTGTCTGTCTGTGTGTGTGTGTGTGTCTGTGTGTGTGTGTGTGTGTGTGTGTGTGTGTGTGTGTGTGTGTGTGTGTGTGTGTGTGTGTGTGTGTGTGTGTGTGTGTGTGTGTGTGTGTGTGCGTGCGTGCGTGCGTGCGTGCGTGCGTGCGTGCGTGCGTGCGTGCGTGCGTGCGTGCGTGCGTGCGTGCGTGTGTGTGTGTGTGTGTGCGTGTGTGTGTGCGTGCGTGCGTGCGTGTGTGTGTGTGTGTGTGTGTGTGTGTGTGTGTGTGTGTGTGTGTGTGTGTGTGTGTGTGTGTGTGTGTGTGTGTGTGTGTGTGTGTGTGTGTGTGTGTGTGTGTGTGTGTGTGTGTGTGTGTGTGTGTGTGTGTGTGTGTGTGTGTGTGTGTGTGTGTGTGTGTGTGCGCGCGCGCGTGCGCGCGTGGGCGGAAAAACTTTTTATTTAATAAAGGGAAAGTTTGAGGCCCAAAATTGCCCATTACATGGGAGGGTCCTTATTCCGGCACCCCGTTGGACAAGGCCACTGCCCGCACCGGCCTGAGACGCCAGCCCCAAGTAATTGAGTAGGACTGCCTCCCATGCATCTCTAGTGGGAGAAGGGCTAGGGGAAAGGAAAGGATTAATCTGACATGCCCACACCACGTGAAAGTTCGGACACTACCGAACCACAGTGAGGGCGCCGCCCATCAACTTTCGGGTACGAAAGCTTGATTGCGCGTAGCATTGGGTTGTCCTGTGGATTTTCCACAGAGCTCAGGAAGTGCCTGCGGAAGCTGCCAGCATGACACCTGGCCAGTGAGAACGAACGGCATGAAATCTCGGAGGTCATGACGGTAGAGCGTGGAGTTTCTTTATACTACGAAAGCGCTGTTGCGTTTTCTCCAGGACATCGGACTGATTCGCCGTTTGTGATATCAAACGCGGAACTGTAATCACACGCCGTAAACAGTTACTTTTCTCTCCTCCTCTGTAACCTTCCTTCCCCCTCCCCCCTTCCCCAGTGGAGGGTAGCCTACCAGGCTCAGCTTTGGTTAACCTCCCTGCCCAATTGCTTTTATCCTTCTATTATTCGCTATCTATCTATCTATCTATCTATCATCTATCTATCTATCTATCTATCTATCTATCTATCTATCTATCTATCTATCTATCTATCTATCTATCTATCTATCTATCTATCTATCTATCTATCTATCTATCGTTCTGTCTCTGTTTATGCTACCATAATAAGACGAAAGCCTTACATGTCTCATCAAACGCGATAACTGACCGTCGGCGTCGCTTATCACGTGCTGACGTAACCATACGTCATCATGACGTCACAGATCCCCCACAATTTGTGACGTCATCATACGTCACTTAGGCTAATACATAAGGGGACCACGTGACTTTCTGGACAGTGGTGACATTTAGCGCGAAATGGGAACTTGAACACAACATACACGCAACGCGCTTCTTCCTTTATAAATAACTACTCTCTCTCTCCAGTATGGCGCAATCTAACAACCAATTGCAGGATACCAACCCAGGACCTCCTGTTTCAATACCTAAAGCGTATACGTGCTCCACTTCTAAGCGACGCGGCACCTATTCCAGGGGGCGAACTGCTGCAGGAGGCAATTGACTGAACGAACCGCCGCCATTCACGTGGACTATACATTCACATTACCGACAAAAAAAAGAAAGAAAAAGAAAAAAAAAAACGGCGCAGCAAGCGCTCCGTGTAACGGCGGAGTGCTCTATCATATACATTTTATTTTTTCTTACAGCGTCAAAAGAACCTCGTTCCGTTTGCAGCACGCCCGAGCGTCTCTCAAAAACACGCACCTACCCGATTCCCGCCAAGAACAGATCGCTTTTCTTTCTCTCTTTCCTCCTCGTCCGTCTACATAGAGAGCCGCTGAAAGCTGTTTTTTTTAACTCCGAAAGAAAGAGAAAGCGAAGAAGACGGAAAGGAAAGGGAGTAATCAAAACACACCCGCTCGACCCGGAAAGAATGGAAATATAATGAAGGAAAAGAAAGAAAGAAAGAAAGAAAGAAAGAAAGAAAGAAAGAAAGAAAGAAAGAAAGAAAATGCCGCCGCCAGAAGCAACACGAAAATACCGCAAAGGAGGAAGCTGGGCGCAGAAAGGCGGTTGCGAGGCGACGATCGACGAGGATGTGCCGGTAGCTGTTTCGAGACTTTTTACCATCGCTTGCGTACAAAAGCCAGAGAGGATGGAATGGAGGCGGTAGCAAGGGGGGGGCGAAGATGGCCGCCACTCTGTAAACAAGGGCTCTATTCTACCTCCGAAGTCTTTTCTTCTGAACAGTATAGACTATTTTACGGATGGGTTTCAGTGCCGCCATATTGGGCTGTTAACCTTTGTGTTCTGCATCTTTAACAACCAAACGAACAGTGTTACGATAGACACATGGGCATGAAAACAGTTGGGTTGGCGCAGATGTTTCATGGCTGTATCAATTCACGTCGCAATGTGCAAATACAATAAAACATCGGCTTAACAGCCCAAGATGGTGGAGCCCAGATGTCTTACGGAAAATAGTCTATATCTAGCCACGGTTAGAAACTAAGCAAAAAAATGTCAGGCTTAAGGGGACACTAAAGATCGAAAACTATTTGGCTCGTACTAGCAAATTGTTCTTTCACAATACCAATAACACCACCCTAGCCGCGAGAACACGCGTGGTATGCCAGAAGACGCGCCCAAAGAATACGCGGGTGGCGACGCCACGTTGAAATTCCCGCACTAATCGCCGTGACGTCATCGATTTTGACGGCGTCAACTAGGGCCTACGCAGTTCATAATCGGTAAAAAAAATGAAGTACATTGTTTTCCCAGGAGGTCACTGACTTGAGGTACCAAGTTTGAGGAAATTTCGTCGAGCCAATGTCGCAAAAATACGAAGAATACACTTCGAAATCTGTGACGTCACACCCGGAGATGTCGTCCAGAAATTTGAAAGCGAAATTTTTAACGTGATCTTTTCCCCTCTATTAATGAACGCATGATCGTGAAATTAACGTTATTAGAGTTTTCATAGTACAATTTATCAATCTAAGCCGATTAGTTGTTTGCCTTTAGTGTCCCTTTAGTGTGTACATAAGTTCTGCAGTCTAGACAACAACTAGCAATACAGGCAATTCGTTTCAATTAAGGAGCACCGTGTGCTCAGTGTACTTCATAAAGGCTGCATAGTAATGCGTCCACTGCTTTGAAAAAAGCGCATTTCTATTGAATTTCAATAGAATGTCACACAAGTACACTTCAGTTTTTTCTATGGCGTTCATCGCCCTTTTTTCCCGTTGCGACAGCATCGCTGTACACCTCACCACTTATCACCGGAAAAATACAAATATCGTTACGCAGGTTGTTGCGACGTACTACGCCTCTTTTGCAACGTATACACTGCGAGCTGTACAGGGCCGTGCTCGTTTGGCGGAAACACCTAATTAGTATTCACAACGTAATAACTTCGCGATATCTTATTTAGATTTGTACCGTAATTATGTCCTTTGGCAAATGAAATCTAACTGCGCCCTTACTTTTTCTTCGTGCATAAGAGTTAATATGTGTAAATTTATACGTTAATAATATTCATGATTTGCTGACCGCCATATGTATTTGCCAATGCGAGGGGGTCTCCAGCCTTGTCAAGCTGTCATGATGGCAGCTTTTTTTTTTTTCACGCCTCTATCATCATGTGCACGCGTGATGTAAATAAAGTTTATTAATATTATTATTATTACGAATAAACGATAGTAACAATAACCAATCGACTACCGTGACGGGGTTAGACGGTAGTGTTTACTGGTCATCGAATACCTTTCCTAACTTCACGCTAGGCAGAAGCGGAGACGAGGTCTTGCATACTAAGGAGGTGTTTTCTTTAAACGCTTAAGACCCGTACCCACACACCCTTCCAAACAAGCGGCAGAAAGCCTTATACCGAGCGATAAGGCATTACGCAAGCGACACCGACGGAATATCATTGGTCGATCAAGCGCGCGTCCAAGAAACTATGCACACGTGGCGGTGGCATCCTAGAAAGGGGCTTCCAAGGCGACACATCAAAGGAGCGCGCGGCCAAACGACACGCACGGCCAATAAAAAGCAAGACTACCGTATCTGCTCGTATAATAGCCGCAGCCACGCAATATCCGCACCCAGAACTTTGTCAAGGGGACGCTAAAACAACGAATTGATTTAGATTGATAAACTGTACTTTAATGTATATCCCTCAAAAATATAATCATATCGCGTTTTTTTCCCGTAAAGTTCATGTATTATTATTATTATTATTATTATTATTATTATTAATATTATTATTATTATTATTATTATTATTATTATTATTATTATTATTATTATTATTATTATTATTATTATTATTATTACAGCAACCTATGACGGTTGTTGTTGTTCCTCACACTCAAGAAACCGGCCATTCAAGACGTACCAACAAGCTTCAACACACTAGCTGCGGCCACTGCACGGGGTATATACGGTACACGCACGAATCGTACAGCCCGCCGTCGATACATCGCGTGGCTCAATTTGCATTTCGCGCGTTACCCCTCGCAATGCCACGGTCGGCCGCTGCCGGTTTTTTTCTCTCTTTAAGTTTATAGATTATTTCTTTCGGTCTTTCACGTTACCGAAGCCGAACCACGTCCTTCGCGCCTTAACTGCGTCTGCCAGAGATTGCGTAACAGACGCGGCGGCGGCGGTCTGTGTCACGTGACAAGCAAGGTCACTCGCTGCGTAACGCACACACAGACGGCATCGGTCGCTTTCTGTTCAAAATAAAGTCACGTGGCAAACATTACTTTAACTTTCTTTAGAGGGAAGTTTCTTCAAACAAAATCAAGAAAACTTTCTTTTAACTTTCTTCAGAGAAAGCTTCTTTAAACAAAAGTAAAAAAAGAACTTTCTTTTAACGGTATGTTAATAGAACGTCAAAGTCCATAGCCCGTCATTAGAGTTGGTAGAACGTTGGTTGGACGTTTAAGAACGGTCAATATCCATTTTTGTGCGGGTATACACCCCTTTTGCCCAATGAGTTTGGGCGATATGCAATGCACGGTCGAGCGTATAAGGAGTCGTCGGAAAGTGATTGGAAACACTCCTAACGGGCTGCGACGTATTGACCAAGGTACGAAAGACACAAAGGGCGATGCGCAAACTAAAACTGATCTTATTTTCCTAGCCTATAAAGTTTTATTTACGAGACAGCTTACCGCCGGCAGGGACCAAACCTGCGACCTTCGAAGGCTGCAGGTTCGGTACCTGCCGGCGATTAATTACCTTTTCGTCCCACTTTACTTTCTTCACTTTTCTATCCCAGTTGCTACAATACACTAAAAAAACAGTACAATAAACGTTCCATGTGCCTTTCTTAGCTTCATTAGCTCCTGGTTCTCATTAATTAAAGAAACAGGAAATTCAAAAAGTGTAGCCGATATTCAAAGGTGGGTGCATAAGCCTCCAAGTCAAAATCCGCCGCCTACATAGGTGTCACCCGCCGCGGTTGTACAGCGGAAGGTCGCGGGCTCGCATCCCGGGCAGGGTAGCCGCGTATCGATGGAAGCTAAACGCTAGAGACCCGTATGCTTATAGATTTGGGTGCGCGTTATAGAACCCCAGGTGGTCCAAATTTCCGGAGCCCTCCACTACGGCGTCCCTCATAACCCTACTGTGGTTTCGGCACTTAGGACCCCAACAATGATATTACACAGTTGTAGAGTATTACGCGAGTTCATGGTAGCATGGCCGCCATCTAAAATCTCCATCTCAAGGTTTCCTTCACAAATATACAAAACAAAGCGGGAAAAACAGCGAGGAACAGTGGCTTTTAGGGGCGAAGCTCCTTAGGGGTGTGGGTCTGTCCCTCCTCTGTAGTAGTAGTAGTAGTAGTAGGTATAGGTAGGTAGCCACGTGTAGTGGAATGTACCCACTCCACGTGATAAAGATGACGATGACGCAGTATAGTCAATGAAGTATAAGCGCGTTCCAGACCACACATTCTCTTTCTGCCATGGATGAAAACGATCGAGCTTCGCCCACTCATCATCATTCACTTCGTGGATATGGCGCGATTTTTTGTTTTGTTTTGCCCGAGGGTGGTATCGCGCAAGTCAACCATTTTCTTCCTCACTCTCTCTCTCTCTCTATGCGCGTCAACGTTCCACTCGGCGCTAAATAAGCCGTGAGAAAAAGACAACACCGACCTTCGTCACCCTTGCGAGCCGAGAGCGTCAAACAAAAAACGGACGCAGCCATTTCGCGCGCGACTCTCGGCATGCTGCAACTTGGCATGACCCCGCAAAACAAAAGAACAGCGTAGAGAAGGTGTGAGGCTGAGTGTGTGTGGGGGGGGGGGGGGGGGGGGTGCCGCAAGTGAGCGCGAGGGACGGTCCATGCCCGACTGACGCAACCGAACCGTCTCAACGACAACAACGAGCGTCCATTCGCAAGCGCATGTATGCATACCATGGACAAGAGCCAAGTGGCGCCTGTTGTTAGTGCGGGAGATATCTATCGCGGCAAAAATATACGAGTTCCCGAAAGATCAACTACGGCGCATGCGCGCTCCAGTGTGGGCAGATAGCGAGAGGATATCTGCACCTCCAGCTATACGTATAGAGATTGTCGTTGCGAAAGGTGTCTTTTGCTTTTGACAGAGCTGAGAAGAAAAAACAAGACGCAATGCACGAACACGACTTGGCATGCGCTGGTCATCACGAGGATGTATATAGCCCCGTTCACTGTTTACAAATACAGGCCCCAGGCAACATCCGCTTCCGTTCGTCGATGTGCCCTATAGCATCGGCAGGCAAGAAGAGCCTTAACGAGTATCCGGCTGCTTTCTTACACTTTCCCATCCCGCATTTAGCAAAATATTTTCAAATAAATGCTCTTTTGAGCTACACAAAAACTTTAAGAGGTTCCCTTGAACTTTACGCGCCTTCCTTTTATCTGAAAAACTAAAGAGAGGCTTTCCTTACCATGAAACCACGTGAAAATGCACTTTCGTTTTCGGTGTTAGGGGCTGATAAATGAGGTGACCGGAAGTCTGTTGGGCTACAACCCTTGCTGCTATTATCGCTATCTTGAAACAGGGCCTGCGAATACACAGACATGACGTCTACAAGGCAACACGACAGATGGCGCTTCAGACACTTTCAGGTCCCGAAAGGCGCATGCGCGCATCAGTGTGAACAAGCGCGATACCTCACGAGAAGGTACCGGGAGTGCAGCGCTTTTTGATAGCTTTTACGTGACGTCATGGATATATGACGTTACTCAGCATGCTGGTGGCACTAAAGTTCCAAGATTCTAGGGAAATCGAGAGAATTTAGGTGGGACAACACGGTTGCTACATAGCCACATATGTTTTGCAACATAGTTAGCCGTTACTGCAAACTATCCACAGACGTGCAGTGTGCTTACGAGAAAACTTGCACGACATACAGTTTGAGGAGGAAGGAAGGAAGAAAGAAGAAAAAAACAAAAACAAGAGAAGGCTGAGAGGTTAACCAGGCACATGTTCTGTTGGCTACTTTACGATGGGGGAAAGGGAAAGGAACGACGAGACAGAAAAAGAAAGAGGGGGGAGGAAAGAAGGAAATTATCAGCAAATAAGCGCTCTCGCATATGCGGCGATGGCTCTATGCAACAGTCAAAGGCGTTCACGTAGAACCTGATCATAAGTGCAACATTAATTACGCTGCAGTTTCGTAGACACCTTGTTCCAGGTAAAGCAATAAGCTTCACGCTTGCGCAGGTAAGTGAAAGCGACAAGCCATCAGTGAGAGAGATATATAATGGAAAGGGAAAGGCAATCTAGAGAGCGAGAGATAAAGGCTAAGGAGGTTGGGAAATGGGCCAGACTCGCTTCTGCAGATTACAGATACACCGAGCCAAAGGCGAAAGAGCGCGAGGAAGGAACTATGGAGACAATCGCTTTTTTACAACCCCCCCCCTCCAACTCTCGCGAACCTTGTATATGCATGCGCTTATCTATGTGCCAGCTCGGTCCGCGAACTGAGCAACCCGTTCCTCCACCACTGGCATCAGCTTCGCGAGCATCGCGCAACGTTTGAATAACGTTAGGAGCGCAGGCACACGTACTCAAGTGGCGGGAAATAGAGGCGTTCTAATTGGCCGTTTTCATTAATTTGCGTCAGCGGCTCTGCGCAGTTTGGTTAAGTTAGGGGCCCAGTTTCTGTGCTGGGATGTGGCAATGGCAATAGTGCCTGACCGTATGCAACTATGCCATATTAAGGCGAAAGCCATGCCCCAGCAAACATGAAAAATGACCGTCGGCGGCAACAAGAGTGATGCAAAAAAATTTTTTATTGCGTCACCACGAAGTCACCGACAGGCACATCTGTGACATCATCATGTCTTCACTGCCACGCCGCATAACGTAACGCCGCATAACGTGACGCCAAATAGTGACGTCAGAACATGACATCGCTTGGCCGCAGGTGGACCGATCCCAGAGGCACTGCAGGCGCAGAAAGATTCCAATTCCTCCGATCCCGAAGGCAGTGCAAAACTGCGCTAGGGGAAGAAAGCGTTGGAAGTTGGGGGATCAATACAATCGAAGATGGCTTTCGCATTCCGCTCATCTATACAGGCGAGGGCATAAGGGACCCTGTCTGTTTTTTACTCGTTCATCCACCATTAATTCTTAATGTTGGATAATAACTCTTGGCTAACCCTTGACTCATATATTGACTAGTCTTGGCTAACGTTGAGTATCATTTACCCTATATAAAGTCCGGCGTAAGTTCAAATTGTGAGCGCAGGCGCGCTGAGCTCTGACACAGCTTTGCATACCGGGAGAGCAGATGCACTGAGTTCAATGTCTCTGAAGTCCACTTTCATATACGAGGGAATTGTGTCCCGTGAGCATTGGTAACTGCATAGACTTCGCGCGTTCGATATATGGAGTAATTTTCTTTATTCTGATTCGTTGTACCCGATCTGTTTGACAACGTGCCGTTCTCTCTATCTCAATTTCTGTCCCAAGGGAGGATAGAAATGACGAAAGTGCGGACAACCAGACGCCCCCTCCAAAGACAACGTCACACGCCGGCAAGACATAAACGACACGCACGTGGGAACTGAAACGACGCAAAAATAAGGCGGTAAGAAAGGACAATCTACTCATAGCCCTCCATGATGTAACATCGCAGTCATTATCGTCATTCTGGTTTACGTAGACTGTAGGGTTCTTCCCACGCCATCTACGATGACGGGTCGCTTGCACCAGCTGGTTTCCATCACGCAGATTTCCTAATTTCGCCACACAGCCTGAAATCATCTGCCAGCTGAGAATATCCTTACCTTCCTTCGGTAGCCGTCACTTTACTCTAATAACGACCTATAAGCATAAGCATTACGTGGCCTCTCAAGCAAGATTTCTCTCAAGCTAGATTGTAGAATATCAGCTGCACACATCCGCTTGCGCGCAGTGTGATCCGCACTACTACTACGCCTGCAAACGTTGTCCGCCTCGGTAGTACAGCGGTTACGGTGCTCGGCTGCTGACCCGAAAGTCGCGGGTTCGAACCCGGCCGCGGCGGTCCGGTGCGATGTCAGTGCACGTTAAGGAACACAAGACGGTAGAAATTTCCGGAGCACTCCACTACGGCGTCCCTCATAATGATATCGTTGTTTTGAGACATAAAATCCCAGATATTATTATATATTATTAGTAATAGCCTCCAAACGAAACGCCTAGCTATCACCTTTCGTTTCACCGTTCCACGCCCTGTTCTTAAAAACAAACAACAAAAAACACACACAAAAAAATTGACACGGTCCCCTCTGCATTGGCCTGAGGCGGCGATAGGCCATGAACACCTTTTTCGTCTAATCGACTTAATAGACTCCCCTTCACCCATTCAAGCGCTTTCTGCACCTAACAAATTTGCACTGCCTTCGGAGTAGGCCCACCTACGACCAAGCGGCGATGTCACGTGATGACATCGTGGTATGTGATGTCAAAGCGACGTCACAAATTACGGCGCGCTGTGACGTCATCAAACTGTGAATTTCGTGTCACTTCGTGATGATGCCGACGCCTACGGTCACTCTTCGTGCTTGATGAGGCATCTAAGGCTCTCGCCTTAAAAAGTTCGAGCTTTCTGAAAAAAAAAACTAATGTTTGGCTAAATTCCACTACCGTGTTTATTCTCACACTGCCAACATCGGTCAGCATAGGCAAACATTGGCGAAATCGAGGCCAACGTTGGCTTACCGTGTTAGCTGATGTCGGCTAAGTGATTACCAACATTGGCTATGATCACTTGTTGACCAATGTAGGGTAATGTCGGCTACGCATAACGGTAAGAATGTCTTCACTCAACTGCAATCTGGTAATTCCCCTGTCTAGAAACATTCTGTTTAGGTGCGTCAACATCCTTTCGAGTATGCCACCTATCAATACGCGCGCGCAAACATCTCTCGTTGGGTCGCCCCGATCGTTCCTGCAGCCAGACCGATCTCTTGGCACCTGAATCGCAATGTAAACGCAACTCGCCGCCCCTCCGCGGCAACGGCTCTAACTTTCTCGTCCGCAAAGCGGGCGAGGCTAATGCAAGAAAAGAGGACGAGAAAGATAAGAAAAATAGCGAAGTGGGTTTCTTTATCCTCTTTGTTTACCCGCTATTTTGGTTGCCATCTCGCCCGTTTTTTCCTGCTAGCCACCGCTTATATACACTTCCCGCAAGACGAGAGAGACTGCCCATTTATACGTTCCTGGGCGGCGGCGGCAGCTATCCGGGCGCCAGGTTGTCCCGCCTAAGGAGCAGGACACCTTAAGTGGCTGTTTAGCCGGCTCACCAGCCGGCGAGAGGTACGCTGAGCGGGAAAGAAAAACATCCACGCGATGTCTCTGTCCCGGATACGTTTTGAGCGCGGTATGACATTGATAATAATGAACATTACAGAGATTCACACGGCTTGCTACGCGCTTTGTAGAAAGAGTTGCCCGTTACGTTCACGTCATGTTGGACAGTGACAACAGGGCCGATTGCGGTGACGTCTGGCGTCAATTTTTCCCACTGTACACCGGCGTTAGAGTCTTTCTCCCCCTGCAGGGTGTGTCCTAACTCGCAGGAGGAAAAGAATATGAGACGGAGGTAGGAGCGTATTGTACAGAATTTCATTACGGTGAAGGTGCGGGGAGGGGGGGAGAGGGGGGATCGAGAGAAAGTGGTCCTGTATCTTTAACGTGTGTTAGTGTACATGCACAAACTAAATGTTGAGAGGAGGGCGTCATCGTCGACATCGAAATGATCGACATCGCATTCTTTAAACAATATGGATAAAAGAAGTCTACGGGAAGACGATGCGTCCAGAAAAAAGAAAAAGAAAAAACATCAGGAGCACTTGTCTCACCGGTGAAACGGCGCAAGCGAAACTTTTGCGTGCCTGACCAACTATTATTTCTTGATAGAATTGCGAAATGATCCCCCCTAATTTTTTTTTCCTCCTCCCTCCGCGCTGGGAGTTGGACTTTCATCCAGGTGCTTATAAGCGCAACACTTCAGTTGTTGCGGGCAACAACGACAGTCCCGCGTCCATGTCCCAGGCAACAATGAAATGTGGCAACGTTAAATGACAAGCGACATCGATAGAAGATCAGATTACCGCATCAGAAACGGCTGATAACCGACAAGCGCACGATCGATAGAGCGTCAGTTATTGGAAAACAGCCCGTACAAATACGCGAGTGACCAGCGCACCTTCAAGCGCCGAATTCATATATTTAACTTATTGCAAGGCTTCAGTGTTCAACAGTGTCATAAATGAGCATTGTTAAAAAGCAGCGCAAAAAGACGAAACACAAGAGGCGCACGCAGCGGAACTGCTTGTATTTATTCTTTTCTCTTCAATAAAGACGACAGTTGCTAGTTCAGCGCTTGTCCTGTGTCCTCCTTCATATTGTGTTTCGTCTTTTTGCGCTGCTTTTTAACAATGAAGTTTAACCAACTCGCCCAGTTTTGTACGCTGTTGTATAAAAGTACATACTATTGTTTCATATACAGCAGAGATTCCATGCAAGGTGCTCATTCGGGTACATCCCTTTTTGCTATTTCAATAAATGAAGTCAGCGACTCATTTGTGTACGCTCGCCGGCGCCCCGAAATTAAAAAAGTTACGAAAGCCTGGCTTTATATAGCGAAGCGCCATAAACGATCAAATTGCGGTCCGACGCCGCCGCAGAAGGAAGTGGCGGGAAACGGCGTGCAACGTCACTGAGTGAGGGAGAGAGAAGGAGAGAAAGTGGATGCAGACTCTGGTACACACACACGCGCGGACGGGTGCACAATGGCCTTCCCGGCGTGTTCGCCGCGCGCAGGCCGGCAGCGGCACCGTCTTGTCGATGCACGAGGAAAGGAAACAAGAAATCTGTTTCGTAAGCTACACTCTCTCTCTCTCGCGCGCAAGGACACGCCGTCGCGAAAAGGAAGAAGAAGAAGAAGAACGACGTAACGCTGAGGAAACAACGTGCGCTTGAGATGACAGCCATAGGCGTGCGCAGGGTTCCCTGTCGGGGGGGGGGGGGGTTTCTTCGCAGCGCCCCCCCCCCCCATATTAAGTCAATGTATGGGGCAGACTTTGCGCCACCCCCCCCCCCCTTCTTAGGCGACTAGGGGGGGGGGGGCGCCCCCTCTGCCCCCCCCTCGTGCGCACGCCTATGATGACAGCTACGGCATGATGATGCTGCTGCTCGATTCAGCGGCGGCTCGCCCTTTCCCCTTCCTCCTCTGTTCGTTGTTAGGTTCCGCCCACTTTCTATCGGCAACTTCTGACGCTATGAATCGTGGAAACTTGGACAAGTTGGTAGGACGTAATTGAGTGTAAGAACAGCGCGACAGACAAAGGCTGACGAAGGTAACAACACACAGCGCAGAGTTTCAACAATGATTTAATAGCGCAGCGATGTACATTATATGTACATCGCTCCGCTATTAAATCATTGTTGAAAGATATGTACATCGCCTTTGTCTGTTGCGCAGTTCTCATATTCAACTGCTTTTGACGTTTGGCTTGTTTTCATTCCGTGTGTCTACCGTTCAGCACAGACGCGTAGCCAGAAATAGCTTTTTTTTTTTTTTTTTTTTTGCGGGGGGGGGGGGGGGGGGGGTAACTATGTGTGCGTGTATATGAAACTGCACTTCCCCTAAACAAAAAAATTATACAATAAACATATACAACTCCTCCTCCCATGAACCGCCAACTCCCCTGCCTCTCCTCCTCGCCCTTAGGGTTACGCCAATGCTTCTGTCTCATATTTGCGCACAATTATTGATTTTCTTATCTGTTTCTTGGTTTATCCACATCAGAACGCAACGATATGAAATTATAGGAACTGAACAAACGTTTCTGAACGTGACTTTTTTTTAAATTTTTCCTGGTTTACAACGCTGTAGTGGCACGCAATAATGTAACGACAAGAAAAAAAAAAAAAGAAAGAGGCTCAAAGTACGCACACTTCGAAGTCTTTCTCACGTGCAATCCGAAATAGAGATGTAGATAAGATTACGGGTAGAGACACGAAACCACGTGTATAACTATTTCCCTCGTGTTATCACTCGGCACCTTCAGAGTTATCAGTCGGCACCTTCGGGGCAGAAAGCGTGGCGATCAGCCTCGCTAACACGTCCAGCGTATCATCCATAGAATAATCTGATACCTCTTTCGGAAGATGAGACTATCTAAAATTCAAGGTCCCGAGAAATAGCTGGGCGGGAGGGGGGGGGGGGGGGGTTGGAGAGGGTTACTATGTGCGCTCGTGGTCGGTCGACAAGTATATACGACCACAGACTCGGGAACACCTTCTTTAGCCAAGTGAAGCGCGCGCGGTCGTTGGCGTGGCGCCCGCAAGAAAAACGTGTCCGCACGAACACACGCACGCTACCCACGCCCGGCGTACATGTGTGCAGGCAGAGACAAACACCCGCAAAACCGCAGGCGGCTTTTACGAGCTGGAACCACTTTCTCGCGTTTTTTTTCTTTTTTTTTTTCTTTTTTTTTTCATTCTCAACATCGCCTTGGGTGTTGCGCGCGCGACGGAGAATACGAAACTTCCGCATCACGTTGATACCGAATTCTTTCTTTCTTTCTTTCTTTCTTTCTTTCCTTCTTTCTTTCTTTCTTTCTTTCTTTCTTTCTTTCTTTCTTTTGTGGCATCGCTGCCACGGTTCGACAGCAAAAGCGTCGTCAAAAATCTTCGACCACTATAGTGCCGAGGCTTCGCAGATTTCTGGTGCCCATGTTCCAAGCGACGCGAAGACTTCCTCTAGCGACATCTTTTCTCATTTCGTTTTTCTTTCTTTAATTCTCTCTCTCTCTATCTCTCTTTAGTAGAAGAAAACAAATTGGGCGGAGAGGAAATGCCATGCTCGTAAATCTAGCAGCGCGAAAAAGGCGAGACGTGCGCGAAAAGCGGTTGCTTGTCCTCGCGTCGAACGAGCGCCATCAGCAGCAGCAGCAGCAGCAGCAGCAGCAGCAGCAGCGCTGAACACACACACGCACACACCACAGTATTCTTCTAAGAGGAAGCAAACAAACAAACGAACATAAACTACCTCTTACTTCAAGAACAAAAAGAAAAGGACGGAGGCGATATTATTAGACGGGGCGTCAAGGGACTCGTAAGAGTCGTAACGGAGACGTGGTAATTTTTACGGCCATCACGTGGACTGAGGAACCGTTAAACGTGCCCCGTACTTCCTCCTTAGTCCTGCCGGATTGAAGCTTCGTGCAGTAAGAGATAGGGAGACGGCGTGATATACTATATTATATAGATATTAATAGATGGAATGTGCACATAACTAGCATACACATAAGTACAGATAGATAGATGGATTATGCTGGAAAAGTATGCCCCAGTATGCTAGCACAGCTTCCTGACAAGAAACCCCGCGCCAGACCCATGTTACAAGGCGAGTAGACTGGCAAAGTCGACCTTTTGTTTTTGTTGTTTTTTTCCACGTTGTCACGGCACATGCCCACTACCCCTATAGGGAGAGTCGCGAAGTGCTATGGTAGGTCTTCCGCAAACATTTTGATCTCGGAGGCTTTTGTTCTGTCGATCCCTGATACCCCGCAAAGCTACACCCGCTACCGAAATGGTAGAGGGAAGCACAGGTAAATAAAAAAAAAAAGGTAGATTCCCTGACACGCGACACACCACCACAGTGTTGCGGGATATTGTTTAATGCATGATGTCGGTTATAAGAGACACGTGACCAGGCCGGTCTATTTACACAAGATTTCTTTTACAAACACCCTACTTCATCTTCCTTTAAGAAAGGGGAAATAAACAATTACCCGTATGTAACGAAGCCACAAGGAAATCCGTACGGATTTCTCAGAAAGAAAAGCTCAGTCGCCGAAAATTTTGTCCTGGTCCGGGGTGCGAACCCAGGACCAACGCCTTTCTGGGGCGGTCGCTCTACCAATTGAGCCAGCCAGGAAGCTAGCAATTGGCAGCGCGAGGGCGAATTCATCGACAACTCGAAGCGCATGGACACGATCGAGTATTGCAAATGAGTTCTGCGGAATCCCGCAAGGTGGCGGAAGGGTTAAGAAAGGGAAAATAGACAACCACCCGTTTGTAGCACGAACGAGTGGCGTGCTACAAACGGGTGGTTGTCTAGTTTCCCTTTCTTAACCCTTCCGCCACCTTGCGGGATTGCGCAGAACTCATTTGCTTCGCTTCATCTCCCTGTCTTTCTTATTTATGAGAACAATACTTTTCTCTGAATACAAACTCATATATATATATATATATATATAGATATATATATATATATATATATATATATATATATATATATATATATATATAGGAAAAATATATATACGCTTCTAAAAAACTGTTTATTGGTGACGTTTCGATCGGAGACCGATCGGTGACGTTTCGGTCTCCGATCGAAACGTCACCAATAAACAGTTTTTTAGAAGCGTACATATATATATTTCCTATTTTGTTCTACGGCAACCCAAGCCAGACTCTTCATAATCTACGTATTATATATATATATATATATATATATATATATATATATATATATATATATATATATATATATATATATATATATATATATAATGATTCAGCGATTGAGGATATTGGAAGTAAATTCAACGTTATTGTGCTTTACTGGCACTGTACCCGAAGCAGTTGCGTAAAGCCTCCGCGGGACGGGCATCCGGTTGAGCCTTGACCTCAAGCGCGGTAATCAGGTAGCAGGCTATCAGGCCCCGCTTTATCAAACAGTGAAATGTTGCAGAAGGCGGTGCGCGATTACCTAGAAGCCGAGAAGATAAGAAAAAGGGGGTAATCTTGAAGTGAAAGTTGCACGAGCGCAGCGTGAAGGATACTGAACGAAGATAACTGTGTCGGCCGCCAGAAGGTCATTCTTTTCTCTTTCACGCAAGCTCGCATAACGGTGATTCCAAGCATGAGTGCACCTCTCTCCTCGAACTGCCTCGAACCAAACCGCCGCAGCGGTGTAGGTAATTATGGACTAGTGATCAAACGATAATCACGGCAGTATAGTGTCATAATAAGCATAGGCGTGCGCAGGGTTCCCCTTCAGAGGAGAGGGGGGGGGGGGGGGAGGTTCATCGCAGTGCCCCCCCTCCCTATTTGGTCAATGGACGGGGCTGACTTTGTGCCCCCTCCCCGAGTCCCAGCGCCCCCCTTCTTAGGTGACTACGGAGGGGGGGGGAGGCGCCCCCTCTGCCCCCCCCTCGTGCCCACGCCTATGATAATAAGTAAAACGCATTGCATTCTAAAGGAGCTGAATCGAAACCATGGGAAGTTTCAAGATTATGTTATGACCAAGAACTGTCTAAACAAATAAATAAGTACAGTTTGAGATCATTGACATCGCACTGACTTATACATTGTGGGGTTTGTGCGTGAAGTATGTAATTTAGGCGTTCACTTTTCATTTGTCACACCGTTAAATTTATTCAGTTAGTTTTCACAGAATACGTTATGGTTCACAATTTTTTTTATTGTTTCTCCCCGGCGTCATGTGAACCACATTTTACATGAAAGGGATACATATATATATATATATATATATATATATATAAGCAAGGAAAGAGCGGTGGTTCACCAGACTCACGCCCTGTTTGCTATGAACCAACGGAAAAAAAAAAATCAGCACCGGCACAGCCACCGCTGTCCCTCCCACAGAGGATTTGCATAAGCGCGCCACCGAATCGCGTTCACTGGTTTCAGTGACGTCACGCCCTTCTATAGAGCGCTTCAGATAGTTGACTTTCCCATACAGACACACGTTTCAGCCGCGTGTTATAGGTCGGAAACTTGAACGTCCTGTCAAAAATTTCGTCGGGGATTCTGACACCGCTGCTCAGCCAACCGTAATGCTTTAGGTAGTAACAACGAACCTTTAATTCCTAATACGCGTAATAGTTACATTAGCCGAGAAAAAGCAGTTACGGTTTGAGCGGAAAGTAGCTAGCACGACTGTCTTTCACAGGTGGAGGGCAGGCGCGCCGCCATTATGTGGGTGGATCTGCCGTTTTTTCTTGGCTAGCAACCGAGTAGAGAGATGAATGAAGACGTAATAATAGAGAGAACGCTATCTGGAGAGGGGAAAAGTGCGCGGATAGGTGTGAAGCTACGACTGAGCTTGATTAATCTTGCTTGACTAACAACTAAAAACGTCCGCCACTGTGTCAGGAGCAAAATTTTCAAGCGAAGCGAAGGATATGGAGGTTCGAGGCACAGCAACGACAGATGGAGAGACGAGGCGTTATGACAGATTATGACGAAAGGTGTGACGTCACGGCCGAGCCACGCTAACGCCCCCCTTCCGCCGTTAGTCCATCATCTCGTTGCGGAGAGAGCGAATCTCGAGGTCGAGCGGAGCACCGGCACACCTGCGCGAGCTGTACTCGGAACCACTTTTTTTTCGCAACGTCACGGCCCCCAGACCACCGGCACTCATGTTTTGTTTATTTCATTTGTTTCTTTTTGTAGGTTCTTGTTTTGTTTTTCATTTTTTTCGATATAGATATTGCTTCACTAGGGGAAACGACTTTCGCGCCACACGTGACGGCAAGCGTACACGCTTATGCGGTCTGAACGAAAGAGCGTGTACGGGCACGCCTCCGCGCGCACACGTGTCCACGTTACGTCATTACCGTTCCTACAGCGTAGCGATGAAAATCATCAAACAACGATCGCCGCTACTGCCGACGTTTCGACGAAAAGACTTAACCGCACGTCTTTGTCAGGCCGAAGAGAGGTCGAGTAACGTTAACAAGGCGCAAGGCAGAGATGGCAAAATTAAATCTGGCTGTAAGTAATGACATTACGTTGCTATTACTTTTGAAAAGTAATCAAGATAGTTTAAAATTGCTTGATTTTAGCAAGGACAACCGCTACGAACGTTGCATTTATAAATGAGTTTTTTTTTTTTTTTTTTTTTTTTTTTTTTTTTTTTTGTAGAAAACGATCAATTCGATGTGTTCCGAAACCGGTCGACAGTAGAAAAAGCCTGAAATCCGAAGTTTAACCAAATCGGTTGATCTTCAATAGTGCAAGACTCATAGGCGTGCTGAAGGGGGGGGCGGGGGGGGCGCCCACCCTAGTCACACAAAGGGGGGGGGGGGCGCAAAGTCAGTCCTATACACTGACATAATAGGGACGGGGGCGCTGCGACTTGGGGGGGGGGGGGGGGGGGGCGAGTCAGCCCTATACATTGACATAATGGGGAGGGGGGCGCTGAGACGACCCCCCCCCCCCCCTCCTGAAGGGGAACCCCACGCACGCCTATGCAAGACTCCTTAGTGTTTGGTTTGGCTCGTATCAAACTCGCCCGTGCGAACCCATTGCGGGGAAATATGGGGGAAATATGGGGGTAATACGGGGCGCGTGCTCCCCCATCATCGCATCCCCTTCTAATAAACCGCCGTACTTGTATACAGCGCCCACAGACACTAGCTCCGCATTTATCAGGCGGTAACCTTTGTAAAACAGTTGTATACCCTTCTGCAGAGCCTGCAAAATCCGGCGCCACATTTCCCTGTGATGGTGTTTTTGAAGACGCTATATACCCCTGTGCACAGCCTCCTAAATCCGGCACGACGTGGCATTCACCGCCGGATCTCGGAGGTATATGCATTGAGTGCCGACCGACACAGATTCTAGCTTCAACATCGCGTTCGTGAATGTAAAAAAAAAAAAAAGAAGAGAAAGCGATGAAAATGAAAAAAAAAGAAAAAAATCAGCGCCGAGTCGCACCGGCTGCATCTCTGTGCACACAAAAAGACGTTCGCTGAAGCTGCCGCTGTCATATTCGCTGAGCAAACGAGGCTCGCACGCATCGCGGAAAAGCGCACGTAGTGTTGGAACAGGAGGCTGCTGCCATGCAGGTCGGCAGAGTGAGTGGAGCACTATATATTTCGTGCACAGGGTCTTTCCATATACCCAGGGTCTTTTTAAAAAAAAGAAAAATATGGACGTACTGATGGGTGTGCTACTTTCGAACAAGGGCTCATTTGGTACCGCCATATTACAATATGGATTTATGGTAAGCGTGACCTCCCCCACCGCTCCCCTCGGAATTGCACTGCCGAGGCAGCAACGTCAGCCATTGTATCCCCTTGCAACAGTTCAGAAAGAAGGTGCTCTCTCTCTCGGACAGAAAAGAGAAATAAAACAGATCCTTTTACAGGGAGAGAGGAAAAAAGTCCTTTCTTGACTGTAGAGCAGGGGCACAAAGGCTGACGTCACTGCTTCGGCAGTACATTTTTGAAGCCAGAAGCTTGAACAAAGAAACATCGACGGGTCCCAGCTCACAATAAGCACCGGCGCGCATTGTTTCAGCTTCGCCGGTTCACCATCTTTACGGAGTGCCTAGGCAGTGTTCTTTTTCTTTTCTTTTTTTTTTTTTAAGCGTGGTTCTCAGCACTGCATAATCGCCAAGGTAATGGCGGCACCTGTCGTCGTTCAAAACGAAGACAAAGTTTTAGCTAGAAACGTTGAGGCTCGTCTTTTCATGCATATAATATACGTTGACATCACGAGGACGGAGTCAAATTACATTTTTGCTCGTCTTCCGTAGCGCAAGCAAACTGCACCTCGTGCACGCTGTTTGCAGAAGCGATTACGTTGCCATAGCAGTTGAGCGAAAGTGTACCGCGGCGAAGCTAGCTTTATAACTTTCCTGTCACGCCACCTGGATAACTTGCAGAAGAGGTTTTACACTCCGGGCCTATCAAGCAAAGCTTAATTCCCCTAGTCGCCTGCGCGCGTGTGTGCGTGTGTGTGTGTGTGCGTGCGTGCGTGCGTGCGTGCGTGCGTGCGTGCGTTTTACGTATTACACAGGAAAAAAATCGTTGAATAATATTATATTTTGTCCAGTTCCAGGCTGTCCAGAGGGTCCGCGAACGAGCAGAAAGGCACGGCCTCTCTGTTCCGACATGGGACTAGCCGACGGCTGGGTAGGCCTACCTAGTATGCCCGCTGCCTAGCCTCTCAGGACCCCAAATAAAGTTGCTTCTCTGTCTGTCTGTCTCATGAAAAACATCAGTTTAGAGTCACCTGACTAAAAGCAGACTACAACGAGATATCAGACTGTGTACAATGACTAGTTTTCTAGCATTGTGAACACAATCTTATTTGTCACAACGTTTTTTATATACGAAAAAGAAGCAAGAAGAAAAGAATGAAATAAATCATGAAAATACGCGCTCCTGTTCAAGACTCTTCATCCCCCAAATTTTAACGACTATTTCATTTCGTCCGAGAACACAATTATGAGTAACGGAAGGCCACACTAATAACAATAATTATTAGGCTTTTATGTACGTCCCAAAACGAGGATGTGCATAAGAGACGCCGTAATAGAGGGCTCCGGAAACTTTTATCATCTGGCATCATTCAACGTGTACCTAAATCTGAGTACACGGGCATTTTGCCTCAATCGCAATGCGGCCGCCGCGGCCTGGATTCGAACCCGCGACCTTCGGCTCAGCAGCCGAGCGCAATAACCGCTAAAGCCCCGCGGCGGGTAAGAGAAAGAAAGAAAGTAGATAGATAGATAGATAGATAGATAGATAGATAGATAGATAGATAGATAGATAGATAGATAGATAGATAGATAGATAGATAGATAGATAGATAGATAGATAGATAGATAGATAGATAGATAGATAGAAATAAATAAAGAAAGAAAGAAAGCCCTCCTAAATTCAAAGTTCTTTTTTTTTTTTTTTTATGCCAACGCTTTCAGCGACTGTTTTCTTTCCGTCCGGCAACACAATAAGGCAACACGACACGCAAACACATCACCTGTCCGCGCCACACGCGGCCTTGGACATTCCCCGCGTCGTCGCTCTGATACACGTGACCCTACACAGTCGGAGTCGACGCGATACGAAAGCTAAAAAAAAAAAAACGCGATGAGGAAGAAGAAGAGGACGAGACGGAGGGGATCGATTTGTCACGCGTGTCGTGTAAACAAACGAGGCGCTAAAGCTACGCGGAGCCGCACGACGCGCCGCCGTGCGTCGTCGAAAAACATCAAGAGCTTGTCTCCGTATAACATAATAACGACGCGCCCCCCCGGCGAAAAGGAAGAGGCCGCGGCACCAAACATATCCGCACTGTTTTTTATATTCTCTCCTTTTTTAGAGAGCATTTTCCTCTCACCGCCGCTGGCTTACGCAACCACTACGAAGCTTCGAATGGAGGACGCGAGGGGGGAGCTGTTGGCGGTAGCGATGAATCTAAAACGGCGAGACCCCGCGCGGGTAGCGCGGGTGTGTCCTTGCCGCGTACACGACGCAGCTTCCTCGTTTGGTGGGAGTCGTAGTGAGTGCAAGAGAGCGGTCTTTTCCCGGATCGTGTATGTTGGATATCGCGAGAGCGGCTTCCCGCCCGGCGCGGTGTTATGGGAGGCGCGACGTCAACGTAACGACGACGGCTCCGAGTAGAGATGGCGCGCCAGCCGAGAGCGCGTAGACGGCGCAGACAAGCATGCGCGTGGTATTCCTGCAGAGGTGCGCGTGGCCAGGGGCGTAGCCAAAAATTTTTTTCAGGTGGGTGGGTAGGTGGGGGGGCCTTGAAATGGTCATTATTCGCTCTGTATGCCATGGTGAAAAAAAAATTGGGGGGGGGGGGGGGGGGGGCACGTGCCCGGTGTGCCACCCCCTGGCCACGCCACTGCGCGTGGCTACTGGTTGTCCAGTGAACGTAAATAAATCAAAGAAAATTAAGGAAGGCTAAGAAGAACATGGCTGCTGAGCGCCATGTACACTGTTCAACGTCTAACCGGCAAAATAATTCTTGCGGTTTTACGTCCCAAACCCACGATATGGTTATGTGGGAGGCCGTAGTTGAGGGCTCCGGAAATTTCGACCACCTGGTGTTCTTTGACGTGCATAGGGACCTATAGCATTTCGCTTCCATCGAAATGCGGCGGGGATAAATTCCTTTTTTTTCCTCTCTTTCCTAACGTAACTTTGTTTACTTGAATAAAAATTATTTCAGCGCAATTCACCTGACCGCAATATGTGTTTGAATATCAGTGTTTTTTCATATCGAATAGAATAATGGTGAAAGCGAATTGCTATTCCAATTCAATAATGGTAGAAGCGCATTGCAAATTGAATCGAATATCGAGTGGTGTTAGAATGTTTGAATAGCCGCCGTTCCTCCGCTATTAACACAAAACGATGTTCACATCACCGTGTTCAGCACCTTAAACAATACTTCAATGTAGTTCGTTAGTACGCATGCCGCATGCGTACACTAATTACGTTAAAGCCTCTGTGTAGTGCATTGCGTACGGTAAAGAGAAAAATCCCCAGTATACAGCGAGGATTCTCTTTCATCGAATCTGAGAATATTGTTTTATCTGTCACAGAACAGAATCGCAACGATCTACTGGCGCGATAGCGCTAACGTGGTAACGACAGACGCCTTGGCGTCGTGCCAGCGATCGGCGACGAAGGGTGAAAACAATGGGAGAGCATCGGAAAGATCATTTACGTAACGCGGCACTGTGCTACGTCTCTCTCGCCTCTCGCGCTCTAGCGGCACTCGGATGATTGCGCTTCAACTCCTCCCTTTTCAGGCAGAAAAAGTGACGCAAGCGCGTCGAAAACGACGCACGAATCATTGCGATCGGATGCTTTTACATGGCTGGGTGTGCAACTGCGTACACCGTGGAAGTCGCTTACTTAATAAAGCTGTTTATAAGTCATAGTCGTGCGCACGAGGGGGGCAGGGGGGTGCCCCCCCCTAGTCACCTAAGAGAGGGGGGGCGCAAAGTCTGCCCCATACATTGAGGGGGGCGCTGCGACGAACCTTCCGCCCCCCCCCCCCCCCTGACTAGGAACACTGCGCACGCCTATGCTATAATTTGAAGATTGTTCGATGTATTTCGAAGTTATCCGAGTAAAATAAACCTCACCCAAATGCAGTGACATGTAGCTAGACACAGTATTAATGAGAACTAATAGACAATGATGCCAAGGAAAGTATAGGGGATGTAATTAGAAGTAATTATAAGGTAAATGTGAATAACGAAAAGTGGACGAAAAGATAACTTGCCACCGGCAGGGATCGAACCTGCGACCTTCGCATAACGCGTCCGATGCTCTAGTTATATCGCACCGCATTACGGACTACAAAAAACTCACAGGCTCCCTTGTGCATTCACCTAAGGTGATTCGAAGGCGAAAGTCATCTTTTTCTTCGCAGTCGATGCATTGATCACACCCCGCACCCCTCCGAGAGCCTTCTGCACCTAATGAGGTCTTGCACTGCCTCCAGGATCGGAGGCATCGCAAGCTTTCTGTCCCTAACCTGGTTTTGCATAGCCTCCATGATCGTCCCACCCATCTTTGACCAAGCGAGGATGTCATGTGATGGCGTCAAACGTGACGTCATGGTGCGTGACGTCACTGCTACGTCACAAATTATGACATGTGAACAGATTATGATGATGATGTCATCGCGTGATTTTTTGCTTGTTCGTTTTTTGCATCACTCGTGTCAAAGCCGCCGACGGTCGAATTCCGCGTTGGAACAGGCATCTAAGGCTTTCGCCTTAACTTTACGGCGCCTTAGAGCAAATTGAAATAACTTAAAAGAGCATTTGCGAAGGAAATACTTGTTTCTTGAATCAACTGGGAACAAGAATATAAGCGGGAATTTCTCTATGTGCCTTGAACGGTCAGAAACCGTACGGTTTGCGTTGTCGGTGGCCGAGATATAGTACACACGTGCTGCAGTTCACTCAGAAAAAACAGTAATAATAAAACAACAGAAATGAGTCCACTCTTTTAGAAATGTAATACAACAGAATTGATTCGACGCAATTACGTCTCAATCTACGAGCATATGTATTCTGACTATTACGCACACGTACGCAGGCACGCACACACTTTCTACGGCGGACGTCCACTCCGTGAATAGCAACCTCCCGCTCTCCCCTCCTGTCGGCGCGCAGTGAAGCCTCTCTGTTTACGTCCAGCGGGGGCCGCACAGCGTGTCTGAGTATATGTAGCCGCTACCGGAACGGCAGGGGGGAGAGATACACTTCAGTAGACGGACGCGGGGCACCACCACCACCACCACAAGGTTGCTGCAACGGTAGTAGCGTGGCGCGCACGCAAGGAATGCGCACGCAGCTCGGCGGAACGTCACGCATGCGCGAGACTCAAATCTCGAGCTTCATCTCACCGTATTAAGACAGATACAAAACAACAACGGACCTATACAACTTCTGTGTCTGTCTCTCAGATGTCCCCAGGCTTAAACTCTCTCATCATTGGAGGGGGAAGGAGGAGCTCTCAGAGGGCGGCGATATATATATATATATATATGAGAATAATAGTTCGATGGGCCAGTTGTCTTGGTTCAGCAATGGGTTATAACACAACGGAGGCGTTGTGAACAAGGATATAAATATTTATTTAGTTCCGAACAGTCTCGGGAGGGGTCCTCCCTTCGTCAGGGGATGAGTTAATATAATATATGTGGGTGTGTGTGAAGACAACTGTCTCTAGCGTAAATATAGTTATAATTTGTCCGTATTTTTTTATTCTATTTTAACATCTTATATCCTTTCCCCTCCTCTCTCTCTCCCTACTTTCAGTCCCCCCATCCCCTTCCCCACGCAGAGTACAGCAATTTGCATATGCCGGCTAAATTCTCTGCTTTTCAATAAAGAGTTCTCTCTCTCTCTCGTACACATCACTACTAGCTGCCAAAAAAAATCACCACAAGCGCTTTTCAAACGGGTGCAGCAGTGCTAACAGTTGACTGCCAGGGGGGGGGGGGGGGGGGGGCGAGCCCCACCTTGAAAAACGGAAGGGGCACCGTGCCCCCCCTGGGCGCCCCCTGACTTTAAGCCCTGGATGTCCCTGTGTTCCTGTTTACTTTTGGCCCCTCTGCACTTTCGCTGGGCACTTGCACCGAGAACTTTTGGACAAAGTATACTGGTTCCTGGGATAAACTTGACCGATCCGTGCTCTTCAAGGCGTAGACAAGTTTTATAGACAAGTTTACACGAACCGAGTTCTTTAGGGTGCGCGTTAAATGAAAGTATCCTATAGGTGTGCACCTGGCGCGGAGATCGTTCAGATACCATGGATACTGATGGTACACGGGGCTATATAATTATGTGTTTGTGGCTTTAAACGTCTTTGTGACACTTTCATTACTCGATCGTTGTACCTTTCTATATTCGCAATCAATGAATCAATCAATCAACAGTAGAGCAGATCAGCGACCAACTTCAAAAACACAAAATGACATTTCGGTATATATAACAGGTATCTTGTTCGCAATGGACCGACCGTAACAAAGAATCGCATATGCTGTAAAAAAATAATGTCTTAAATATAGATTCAGAATATCCCTGGTTGTCTCAAAACATCACTTCGTGCTCGCGAGAGCGGTCAGTACATCCTATTCTAGCAATCCTGTTATGACCTGACTACATGACATGAACAGACGGAGTTCCGCCATACTCGTCATCAATCAGTCAATCAATCAATCAATCGTGACTAGGCCCTTATCGTCTCATGAAAAATTTTATGAGAGTTCCCTCGTTAACAGCCCGCTTCCCACATCTTGACAACTCCCAGAAACTTCATGCCAAAGATAACATAAACGTTTGCAGTTTAGCGTTCAATACAACGAAAGAAAAAAAAAAAAAAAAAAGGCGCTTTCCCACGCAAGTCAACCGTTCGGCGACTGTAGGAATAGGCACAGAATTGTGTGCACGTGGCCACGCCCGTCTTTTTTCTTTGCTTCTAGGAATATTAAGTGAGACCATAACAGGTCTAACAATGCGTGCGTTGCACAAAGCATCACCCAATATAGACCTCGTGGACTTTAATGAAGCACAATGTACAAAGCACGGGCTTTTACCCGATGTAAAATGCTCGTGGGCTTTGTAAAGCACCGTTACCAAGTATAGTTACGTATTTCAAAGAATTAACGTAAGTGACTCCGGTAGCTAACTGCTAATCACGATAAACGCTGTGCACACCTGCTGCTTGTAACAAAAGCCTCCGCTAGCGCTGACCTCATCAGCCCAGTTATCAAGTTAAGCGACTGCGTAATCTATTTGCCCGCAAGTTTCCGTATCTCCCATCACGCTTAATCCCCTGCCACCGCTGACCGCATTCTCGCGTGGCACCGGTTATCTGCTTAGCGCATTACACGGTCCGCCTAACTCCGCTGTGTTTCAAAAGGTTGCCAAGCGGGCCTTTGTAGCGAGCGCTATCGCTGATGACACGCTTCTGTGAGCGGATACTTTCGTTCTGTGCATGCAAAGCTTACGCAATAGGACGAATATTATCATGATTAAGAAAGAAAGAAAGAAAGAAAGAAAGAAAGAAAGAAAGAAAGAAAGAAAGAAAGAAAGAAAGAGAGAAAGAAAGAAAGAAAGAAAGAAAGAAAGAGAGAAAGAAAGAAAGAAAGAAAGAAAAGAAAGAAAGAAAGAAAGAAAGAAAGAAAGAAAGAAAGAAAGAAAGAAAGAAAGAAAGAAAGAAAGAAAGAAAGAAGATAACCAGGTACGCTTTGAAATCTATGTGCATGGCGTTTGTTTGTTTGGAAGGAGTCTGTTATTAGGTACTTTGGTAATGCAAATGCCGGTTTCTTATCGCTCGTGTTGTTCCTTATGCGTCAAATATGACTGCCTAAAAATTGTGCTTTAATAATAATAATAATAATAATAATAATAATAATAATAATAATAATAATAATAATAATAATAATAATAATAATAATAATAATAATAATAATAATAATAATATCTGGGGTTTTACGCGCCAAAACGACGATATTATTATGAGGCACTGCGTAGTGGAGGGCTGCGGAAAATTTTTTTCCGACTATCTGGTGTTCTTGAACGTGCACCTAAATCGCACAGTACGCGGGCCTCTAACACTTCGCGTCCATTGCATGTACACCCGCTCCCAAAAGTTTACGGAACGCGGGCTCCACTGAAAATGCGAATTTCTGCTCTGTTAACTCGCGGCGCATCTAACCTAGCAGGTAGCTGCGTAGGTCGCAAGGACTACTACAAGCTGGAACATCTGTTTGGAGGCAATGTTCAAAGAGAAAGCGGGAATATATCATTTTCGGAAATTTTGTGTTCCGAAAACTTTTGAGGGCGGGGGGTATGTCCAGCATTGAATGCACAGTAGGTATCGCCTCGTGCGCAGAGAAACCACGTCTCTGTATGGATATCAGCGCAGCTGCTGAAGAATAGGTGTTATTTGAGTCGGGACAATTTTCTCATAAAATATTTAAAAGCCTTCCCGTTACATTATTTCCGTTTTGATCTATTCAGATCTATCTTCATTACTCGTGCATTCAATGTTTGTCTGATTACCTTAACACACCCGATTGTTGACCTATCCCCCGCGGTACACGCGAGCCATCCACTAAGAAAGGGAATAGCATCCACAATAAACAAAGCTTTCGGTGCGTTATAGAAATAAGCGCCATCGAAGTTTACGAAACTCGCCGAATTGAGTGCATACATTGTCCAGGTCCCTTCTGATTGCCAGGAGCCTTTATAATTGCACCCACAAAACGATTAATTATATAGCGCTATCGCTAGAATGGTTTTGTTCCAAAGAGGTTACGAAGAACCAGCGGTAACCATTTATTGACCGAGCTTTTTACTATTTGACCCGACCTAATCATCGTGCTCCCAACTACTTAGGCGCGCAGCGCAAACGGCGTTACTTATTTCTTTACGAATAGCACAAATACCAATTTAGTGGAGATTGTTTTTAGATAATTGTGGCAGCGCTTCCTTGTTCATTGTCTCTTCCTTTTTATCATTATTAATATTTTTGTACGCGAAACTAACCGGGCGCGGTAACGTAGTTCTCTAATATCAACGCAGCTGGTCGTGACAGCATGTGCCAGCTTAACTACTTCGCATTAATCTGACTAAACGATGCGCGAACATTACAGCGCGTTCTTTATGATAAATCGAGGAACATACGTACGATGGGCGGACGTGCTTCGCTGTAATTCATTACGCGATAGTTAATTTGCCGCGGACAAAGACGTTCAAGACCACGATTTCGCGCTCACTAATTAACTACGTGACGTCGGTCCGCTTTCGATCCAAGTGATAAATGTACCATACACAAAGAAATAAACATCAGGAAACTAATAAGTGATTGAGTCTTCAATTAAGTGAGTGAGTGAGTGAGTGAGTGAGTGAGTGAGTGAGTGAGTGAGTGAGTGAGTGAGTGAGTGGAGTGAGTGAGTGAGTGAGTGAGTGAGTGAGTGAGTGAGTGAGTGAGTGAGTGAGTGGTGCAGAGATAATAAAACGCCAAATCACGGTGCGAGAGAAAGCATGATATGAATGCATCGTATGCGTTACGCACATGACTAAAGAGCGCACAAGTAAGATAGGTAAAGAAATGAACAAAACTAAATAGATCAGACTGTTCAGCAATGTTCGTGCTTCCTAATGGGGAGGCTGGTGCGCACTGTTACATATGTAACAGAAGCCAAGGTGGTCGCATAAAAATTATTGCGGAAGCGTTATAAGACCTGACACACACACACACACACAGACACACACACACACACGCACACACACACGCACACACACACAAGCACACCTGAATTATAAGCTCGATTCATACCGAATGACGCGCGGATACGACCCAACAAAGGTGATAAGATCCAGTCGCCATTAAAGAGTCCATCGGTGTGCCATCGTTTAGGAATGAATTCAAACGCTCGAAATTCCAAACACTGATATACAACAGTCACTGTTGTCCGGTGAGCGCAGTATTATCACAAAGGGCGATGGTAATTATCTAGAGAAAAACGGGCACCTATAAAACGGCGCACGTGAAAGACTACAGAAGCACGCAGTCATAGAACATGCGTATACTATATAAGATTAGCTCAAACGCGACCTTGAGTCGTCTTCGAGTCGTTGTTGTCACAGTATCGTTGTCAAGCGCCCGACGGACAGGTGATGGAAACCTTGTTGTGTACGGGTGTCGCTGGATGAATATCCCAGCATTCCCCGTGGCTATTGGGGATGCTTTGTTACTATCTTTATATCCCTACGCAGCCCATTCGGGTACGTGGCTCAGCGACCAGGCGTAGGGAGTATAGGGGATTTAAGGAACAGAAGACAGCGGACATAGGAGTGCGCCGAGTAGTTTCCGGAGTGTTGCTGCAGTAGGCACGTGCTTCATTCTGTTGCGAATACAGCAGTAAAACACTCTTTGATACGATCCCGTCTCGTACGATTTCGCCGACGTTCGCGATATCCTCATCAAGCGATAGTGCGAGATGTCTCAGCGAATTTGGATCACACGTTTTCTCGGACAGTTCGTTTTTCTCGCGTTTGCTTATTCAAAGACGCGCGGAGTTGAATTTTTGGAGGAATCACAAATATCACAAAAGTACTAAATCACACACAAAAAAAAATGTGTTCGCGTTATTGTTCACCGGTATGTTACGCTACAATATTCTTGTGTTTTATTTTGGCAAATAATTCTTGGTGAAAGCCTAATTGTTTCTGTTACAGTGTAACATTTAAGAGACTGCTTCCAAGAATCATGATCGGATTTGACATTTTAGTGAACTTTCATGTTTTGTGTGGACATTTCAATTGCGTGATTACTTGTGTTCTGTCAACTTTTGTGTAGCGTGGACACATTTTTGTATTGAGGAACTTGGACTCAGTGTGTGAGAGTTGTACTATGTGTCTTTGTATAACCTAGTTTGTGCTTGTTTTTTACTATGCGACGACAACTGTTGTGCAAGAGCAGAGGAGTAGCCGGCGCCACGCATTGGCACCAACCTCTCATTTGCTCGGGTATGTATTCATCAGCAGGCAATTATGGCTCGCCTTCAAGTAGCAAAGCGCTTATCTTTGTGCGTTATAACGCAGATCTACCCTCATGATTTCCTCTTCCCCCCCGCCCCCCCCTTTTTTTTTAATGTACATGCCGGTTGCTGTTACAGTAGGATGGATGGGTGGATGCTATGAGCGTCCCCTTTATAACGGGGGGGGGGGGCGGTGACATGTCTGCCACCAGGCTCGAAAAAAAATAGGGAAAGAAAACTTTGTTTTTATGTTGGCCTAATGCCTTATCTACATTGATAAAATCTATGTTATTATACCGAAGAAAAATATAAATTCACGGTCCATCTCTCTGCCTGTTAAGGCAGAATGACCTTATTTTCCCCCATTATTTATTATTTTTCTCCTTTATCTCTACTTTTCTGCCACCAATACTCTAACCGTCTCTTACGCCGCAGCTCCCTCTAGCAGTTCCCGCAGGAATCACGACGGCTTACGCAGTGTACACATCAAGGGGCGCGCGTCAGCGCCAGCGGCGTAGGAAGGGCAGCGCGCGCCAGCGCGCGCCGCTCTGACGCCAGGGTCCCGGAGCACCCCGCGTTATAAATATAGGTCTCTGGGCCCCGGGTTCGGAGACGAAGAGGAGGGAGAGGGCGCTGCATAGGGAGCGCTAGCGTCGAGGCCACTGTGCCTTGAGCGTTTGTGTGTGTGTGGGTCGCCGGACAGGAAAAGAAAGAAAGAAAGAAAGAAAGAAAGAAAGAAAGAAAGAAAGAAAGAAAGAAAGAAAGAAAGAAAGAAAGAAAGAAAGAAAGAAAGAAAGAAAGAAAGAAAGAAAGAAAGAAAGGAGAAAAAGCGCTGGCGCTGCATTCGGCTTGGCTTGGATCGATACGCGGAAGCCCGTTCGACAAGCGAGCGCGCCGGGCGCCCGGTTCGGACCCCGGGCCGGGAGAGCGGATCGACGAAAAGCGGAGGAGTGGCGGAAGAACGCTGGAACCGGAAAGGAGAAGTAAGAAGTAAACAAATAAAGGAGCGCGCGCTCACGACAGCCCCCGGAAGAGAGCGCGGCGCGGCCGCGGAGCCGTCCTGACTGACACGGGCGCTGTACACGCACGAAGCGCGGATGGGAACTGACGTTTTGCGGAGCCGTGCGGCTCTGACGTGTGGCATAGCTGTGGACCTGAGTGTAGTTGTAGCTATGTGGTTGTGCGCAGGCACTTTGCTGTAACGCGTGGAAATAGGAAATGACGTGCGTGTGGCTGTGTTCTTGTGTGTATGAACCATGAACTATATATGCAGCTGCAGGATGACATCTGAGTAGCTGTAACCGAGAAGCCGTTACCGAGCAGACGTAAATGATCAGACGTAACCGAGTAGCGGTAACCTAGTATCCGTAACCTAGTAGCCGTAACCGAGTGGCAGTAACCGAGTAGCCGTGTCCGAGTATAGCTGTAACTGAGTAGATGTGCGTAGATGCCTGTAGCTGCGACGTGTAGGTGCAGGAGATGACGTGAACGTAGCTGTAGCTCATTCGCATGAAAGAAAAGTTCTGTAACCAGGCCCGTAGCCAGGGGGGGGGGGGGGGGGGGGCTGTAGCTCATTCGCATGAGCTACAGCCCCCCCCCCTCCCCTGGATACGGGTCTGGTTACAGAACCGTTTACAAGGAAACCGCAGCCGGGGATAGCTGCAGATAACGAGGTGATGCCACTAAGGTATATATGAAGTTTGCAGGCATAACGCGGGATCGGCTGGCACGTACGAGACAACGGTAATCGGAGAACGTTGTGAGAGGCCTTCGACCTGCAGTGTGCCGCTAAAGTGTGATGACGATGATTGCCGCGACGTTGTTCAACGCCACCTAGTCCTTCACCCCCCCCCCCCCCCCCCCCAATCCCTTCTATATTCTCAGCTCCGGCCAGGCCTTCATCAATAACGTTGTTTGGTGGCGTACCATATACGAGCACACATACTATAGCATGCATAGATGTGACGTGGACTCGGATGAAGAGGCACCGCCAGCTTAATAATACATCGGAGCACGCTCCACTCGGGTCTCTCTCTCTCTCTATTTTCTCTCTCTTCCTGCGTTCCTCGGTGCGCCACAAATGAGCCGTGGAACGTGCCTGCCGTTCTCTGTGCAGGAGGGTCTCGACTGTATTTAAGGAACATGAGCCCTTTTCCAGTATATCCTTGTCTGTTTTTTTTCTTTCATTCATTCATTCATTCTTTCTTTCTTTCATTCATTCATTCATTCATTAACGGCGTACGGTGTGTGTTTCACGTAACGCAGATTTCTTTTTCGGATGAGCATTTTCGCTTCTTCAGCGGAGAACCTGCGATGATGTACATTCGGATGGAGAAATGAAACGGTAGTGCGAATGGCGATTCCCCCCTTGCACACCTCCTCTCTCTCTGTCTTGTTTTTTACCTCCTCTCCCCAGTATAAATGTCTCATCACACATGTGCGGCCAACTCTTAGTCTTACAAACTACCAGTATTATATCATCTTCCTCATCACTACAACGCTGATTCACCTTCCCTGCCGGACAGGGGCGTAGGTAGAAATTTTTTTCGCGGTGGGAGGGGGGCGGGGGGAGTGTGGAGGGGGGGGGGGGGGGGCAGGCAGGCAGATGTGGTCGAGTGTCATTTCGTGCTCTGTATACCACGGCGAAAAAAAAATCGGGTGGGGAAGGGGGGGGGGGGGGGTCATGGTGCGCCACTCCCTGGCTACGTAACTGCTGCAGGATAAAGACTTGTACGCGATCCTGATTTACCACGGCTCAAGTTTTGTCACTCAACTATCTATCGTGCCTGAAAGATTTTCCTAGTCTCATAACGACACCTCTAATCTTGTATCGTTCTCGGCTACGTGTTTCGGCGGGGACGGTAATACGGATGTGACGAAGGGTTCAGACGAAAAAAATTAGAAGGGAAGAATCGAAGCTTGATATCAGAATTTCAGGAAACCACGTGGGAGAGCAACTCAGAAAGACCGACGAAGTAGAACGTGTCGAGGCGCAGAGAAAATGCGCACAGCGCCGTGTGCGTCAGTATCCTCGCAAATCCCTCATCTCTTTCCGATTTTCGTATTGTTCCCGCGTTAGGATGAAGAACCATCAAGCCCTTCAGATTACGCTGCTCGCCTCAAGAAGCCGTCAAGAAATTTGCTTCCCCTGCAAAGCGAAACACAAACGAACGGACGGCGCACCACATAGTTACATCTTCGCCAAGATGCTCTTATAAACATCGAGCACAAATTCGTTAGCCCTTCAGCTTGAGCAGCAGCTTGAATGGCGGACTAAACAACGCGATCTGCGCATGCGCTAAGTCAGCAGCTTTTGGGATTCACGCTGCACAGACCGGCAGTATTGTGCTTGTTGCCCGAGCGAGCAACACTGCTCCATAAATACTTCGCCGCGTTCAGTGTGGCGGATGAAACGCGCGAAGACGAAGCGTGATCACGTGAACCCCCCCCCTCCCCCTCTCCCCCCCTCCCCCCTCCGCTGATATTTAAAAAAAATAGATGCACGTGACAGTGAACACCTGCAGCGTTCCGTTGGCGATGCACCCGCTAAATCTTCGGCCTGCCTTAAAGGGCCCGTAAAAAATCCTCTGAGAGTACAAAGAACGAATGCGTTATTAACACCGGAGCTGTTTTAAGCCGGGCGCAATGTGATCTGCTGAATCCGCGGAAACTATCGTCGTCATGAACCGGCACGCGCTCTCTTCGTCGTCTTCTTGATCTTCTGCTTCGCTCCTAGAACACGTGCGCCCATTTGTCCGGCAGGGAATTCAATAACTTTGATGGGCGAGATAATGAGTACAGAGAGAGAGAGAGAGAAAAGATGAACGACAGGAAAATGAGTACCGAGAGAGAGAGAGAAAGAACAAAGCAAAAAGATAGAAAGACAGAGAAGTAAGTAGTCAGAGAAAAATAGAAATAAAAGGAAGAAAGAGAGAAGAGATAGAAGACGAGATAACAAGTAGAGATAGAAAGAGAGAAAGAGTTAAAACAGAGAAAAGGATAAATAGACCGAGAAATAGTGAGATAAAGGGATAGAAAGAAACATACACAAAAAGAGATAGGAAAAGGTGAGACATCAAGCATAGCCATGTATAGTATAGCATGGGGTGAGCCATGTATAGTATAGCATGGGGAGAGAGAGAAAGATAAAGGAAAGACAGGGAGGTTCACGAGAGGAAGACTCCGGTTTGCTACCCTGTACTTGGGAAGGGGAAAAGGGGGTGTAAAAATATGAAATAGAAGAAGAGTTTGTGACAGTAGGCAAAAAAGAAAAAGAAAAAGTAGAGACTGGAGCCCCATCCGAGTACTACGCAGCAACATTGTCCGCGAACAGTCATAGTTTGTCGTTCATATCATGGGGTGAACCATGTATAGTATATAGCATGGGGTGAGAAATAAAGTGATGGTAAGGAGGGAAAGGTGGAGGTGAGAGTGTGAAAAGTATAGCTCAGTCTCGTGTACTATTGTATAGCAAGGGCTGGGAAAAGGGTAGCAAGGTTGAGGAGAAGGGCAACGCCCCCAGATCTGCCGCTTCCTCAGTTTTCGAACCATCATAGTGGCGAAGCTGCCCCGATTTCTTTTCTCTCCCGTGGCGTTTCCCATTTTTTACGGCACAGTTCGTGACGTCAGCGGATCTGTTCACGTGACGTGACGAGAAAATAAGCTCTCGATTGGTCCACGTACGAGGGACGTCAGTTGTTAATGCTTTAACCCATTCAGTCGCACTGCTGTTCTGCATAGTCTCGCACGACTATCGTGCGCAATCAACTGATTTCTCTTCGTCTTGTGTGTTTTCGACTGCGCGAGTAGAGTTGTTAACAGCCAGGGGCGTAGCCAGAAATTTTTTTTCGGGGGGGGCACCTCCTTGATTTTTTTTTTGTTTGGGGGGGGGGGGGGGGGGAGGGGCACCTCCTTGCAATAGTCATTTTCGCTCTGCAAGCCATGGCGAATAAAAAATTCGGGGGGGGGGGGGGGGGGGGCACGTGCCCGGTGTGTCACCCCCTGGCTACGCCACTGATAACATCATGTAGCAGAAAAGCGCGATGTCCCGATAGGTTCAGCGCTTGGTGCTGACAGTGTACACATGTTTTATGAAAACGTAAGTGGCAAAAGAACCGTGGTGAAGATGCGAACGTGAGAGACAACACTCTAGTCTTTGAACGCCGAGTGGCTTAGGCACCCTTTAATTCAATTGATCTACGAGCGAGTTTCAATGAAACTTCTGTTGGGCCTAGTTCTTACATAGCATTAAGGTGAAAACTTTAGCGCAAGCCAGGAAGGAACACAAAGAATAGATAAACAGATGAGACAAGCCCTGGCGCTGATTGTTGTCATATAGCTGTTGTTAGAGCCAGTGCTTGCCTCATCTATTCTTTGTGGTCCTTCGTGGTTCGCGCTGATGTTTTCACCTTAATGCTATGAGCTAGAAGGCAAACTGTTCGGAAGAACATACACTATACGCCTAAACTGACTTAAACCGTTTCCATAGTTACCGTCGCTCTGTGCTAAAAGCAACGCGCAGTATGTGCCGCTTGACGATAGAATGACACCGTAATTTTCTTTTTTGCCGTAGCTCGCAGCCGAGTGCCTTCGAGTAAAAAAAAGAAAAGAAAAAAAAAAAAAACCAGTCGAATGCGAAGCTGCGCCAAAGTAAAAAAAAAAATAAAAAATAAAAAATGGGCCCGTCAATCTGTCGAACGAGCGGAGCGCAACCGGTAAACTTGATTGGCGGAGAGCTTTACGAGCAACTTTTGTTTTCCCCGTGCTTTTGCAGCCGGCCGGCCGCCAATGCGCGCACGAAGATAGGAACCGACGGCGCATGAACAACAGACGGCTCCGTGGCGCAGCGTCCTGCAATAAACCACGCGCGTTGCGGTAACAAGAATAATGGAAGCGGAAAAAAACGGAGGTGGACTTAAATCCTTGACTGCAAGCTTCACAAAGTCTAGTAACCCGCGACCCTTAAGTCGTAAGCCGATTGGCTTCCTTTGAGGGATGGCACCGAAAGGCAATCGGAGCTGGGTTTTAAGTTACGCTTAGGTAAGGGTTGCCAGCAATGTGCGACCAGACGAAGTCGGCAACTGCTATCATGGCTGCGATAGATTTTCTTAAGACTACAGGACTGGTCAGCGTGCTTTAGCGAAAGCATTATGTTACATTGGTTTTGTATGTACGCACAACTTTTTTCTCTCTCCATCATCACCCCT